>JAVYIG010010964.1:0-64543 GCA_035222895.1 Strongylocentrotus droebachiensis | reverse complement strand
GAGGTTCAACTGATCTTTGAATGAAAAGAGAGGTGATCATTACGTCATTTTTGTCAGAGCCTAGCCTACCTAAACTCATTCAGAAGACTTCGGATAGCTTAGGCACAGAGGTGGGCCCATGTTTAAACCTCCATCATGGATAATGCTTAGGCTTGGAGTCTCTAAAAATAACAGCGACAACAAATGGGTAGGGTGCAGGGGCAGAGTTTTTTTAAGCCAGGGGGTCATCATGGGGGCGCGAATACCATGAACGCTATCGAGATTTAGCAATTCAGAACATTCAAGAGCATGGGTGTCGATCCCGGGGGGATGGGGGGGGGGATATATCCCCCCATAATATTTCAGGTGGGGGGATGGCCTGTGCAATCATCCCCCCCCCCCAATAATTCACCATCACAAAAACAAAATGAAGAGAAAAAATAATGATGAGAGCCCGATGAGAGTAGTTAATGGTTATTACTCGCAAGATGACCATCCATATAAACATTTTGCTATCTCATTTTCTTAATACATATAAATAGAAAACTAAGTAAATGAGACAACCGTATATGAGACAAGAATAAATTGAATTCTCGCTCATACGGTTTCATCAGGAATTGATGGATTTATTCACTTTATTGAATCAACAGCATCATAGAAATGCAGTGCGCCAAATGCAAAGCCGCAGCGTTAAAAAGCAACGAGCTAAATGTTCAGCGCAAAAGTGCAAAAGTGGAAAAAAAAAGAGTAAAGAGTGGGAGAGAGGGATAATGAGAGACATAGAGGGTACAGGCGCGAGTCAGGGGGCGAGGGCGGTCGCCCCTCCCCCCCCCCCCCCCACAAAAAAAAAAAAAAAAAAAAAAAAAAAACGCAGCCAAAAATAAAAACAAGAGAGAGAGAAAGAAGAAAGGAAGAGGACGTAGGAAGACAAAGGATCAAGAGTCGAGAACGGTACAACGAATCGTCTTGTTTCTCTAATAATGTAATGAAACGTCAAAGCTTCCGCGCTCGGCGCGGGAAGGGGGGGGGGACTAATTTCAGACAAGGATTAAGAGTCGAGAATGATACAACGAATCGTCTTCTTTCTTTCATTTAATAATTTAATGAAATGTCAAAAGAAACTGAATGTAGGCAAGGATTAAGAGTCGAGAACTGTACAACGAATCGCCTTCTTTCTATAATAATTTAATGAAACGTCAAAAGGATTTAGACAAGGATTAAGAGTCGAGAACGGTACAACGAATCGTCTTCTTTCTTATTGGACGAAGGGGAACTTGATTCAAACAAGGATTAAGAGTCGAGAACGGTACAAGGAATCGTCTTCTTTCTCTAATAATTTAATGAAACATCAAAGCTTCCGCGTTTCGCGCGGGAGGGGAAATCCCCCCTCCCTGCACCCACCCCCTAGGGAGCGCGCTTCGCGTGCTCACTACCGCCCCCCTTAAATAAAATCCTGGCTACGCGCTTGAGAGGATAATAATGTGGCGGTTTTAGCGTGAATAATCAGGGAAGAAAGGGGGGGGGTTGATAGAAATGCCACCATTGTGACGGTTCTAGGGAATCAGGGAATCGAGGGGGGTGGTTAATATGCTTCCACCAGTGTCCCAAAATCATCCCCATCGCTACATAAACTTTCTCCTGCTACCATTATAGCGAATTCTATCAATATAGGGAATACAAGTAAAACAAGTCTGGAAGAAGACTACATTAATAACTACTTTTATGTCAGTCTCTTATACCATTAATTCTGACGGTTGCTGCCACCACCTAGTCTTAATCTGGAGCGCTAGGATCTCCAAAACAACACGGTTTGTGTGTTTACATTCACTCTGTAATCTGATACACTCTCACTTACATACACAGATTCCTAAGAAACCGGACCATGCGTCCTTCTACTAGTATACGCTTAAAGTCATTGTGACGTATGGCAATTGCTTCCTTTTGGGACTCGCGCTGTCTCGTCCTTTCCCAATCTGTCTCTCGTCACGTGCAAGACGCACTGTCTCACTCTGGGAAAATCCTGTATTGATTTGGCCATTTCCACTCAAAGTTAGCTTCTAGAGTCTCAAACCACTTCACAATATCTTCCATCCTTTTATAGGTGAGTGTTATTCTCACCCCTGATACCGTAATTAAGTATCATTAAGTAGGAACTAATCATGTTTTTGTCTCTCTAACAAGCCTCACAACACCATTTAGACCATAATCATGTCCCATACATTCGTTTCTGTGTATCAAGTCTTCCACTCAGTCACTCACTAAATAACAAAAATAGTATCTTATTCCCTTTCACACTTCCGAGCGATATATAAGGCACGATGACCTGAGTCCGTTTGTCTGAAATATACAGACGAAGTCCTTGTGTTCCTGTTTAGTAATAAATCCTACAGTAGTTCCAAATCTACTATAGATCATCAACAATGCATACTTAATTTACTAGGCAAACCAGACTAACAAGATTTGTAACTTGAAATCGATCTAAAGTCGAATAATGAATTTATTATTCAATAAGCCATTTCTAGGCAACTGTTTAACAATATAAGAACTGTAAAACTCTCAACAAGAATAGAAATACTTCTATGAACTTACTAACTTACTGATTGCTACTAGATATACATTAATTAATTATTGCAATAAATGTTTACTGCTTGTAATAATTTATACAGTATTTCTTAGCTTTATATTTACAGGATGTCAACATTTAATTGACTAGTATAGACTGCATACGATTTAAATAATGTACATGTATAGATTTACTGAACTTAGATAGAGGCTTTACTAACGAACTTTACAAACCACCATGGCTGTCAAACCAAAGTTAACATTTCTTTCTAACTCCTATTACAAGTAACTCTATTCTGACCGACTACTAGTATTCTCGGTACTCCTACCCCTTGAAAGTCAACTATCTACCTGCGCCTGACACCTTTTGGCCAATGTGTCCCTTTATCGTCCCCATTCTACAAGAATGAAACATTAAAACCAATACACCCTTCCGACCAGGATTTCAACAGTCTTTCCACTCCTTTATTAAGTAACAAGCTAACACACTGTGTCGGTTAAACATTGTACCTATATAAATCCATCATCACCGTTATAAACTAGCCTCGAGTATTTATCTCCTAGTTATAACTTACTCCAGAATATACTTGTATAAGATTTGACTTTCTAAATTCAAAGATAACCGGCATTCCATTGAATTCGTCCCTTACTGTCTTAAGTTCGCACCTCTTAATTATGTAGTAATAGTAATAATTGCCTGATTTAGATAGGCTCGTAAATGCAGCTATTTAATTAATTAACTACGAGTGTACATATTCAACTGTCCACTATTCAATGACATTCTATTGATATACATGTCATGCTATATACAAATAATGAGTGCAATTCAAGGGAGTAAGAAGAAGAGACACTGTGTCCATGTCCAAATCTAAGGACACTGTGTCCTCCAAGACAAGCCCATGCATTGTCTATACATATACAGGTACTGAGTGTAATTCAAAGGAGTAAGAAGGGGGGGGGGGGAAGAAGAAGAGACACTGTGTCCATGTCCAAATCTAAGGACACTGTGTCCTCCAAGACAAGCCCATGCATTGTCTATACATATAACGTTCTATGTGTCCATTCCAGGTTGAAGGACACACTGTCCCTTCCAAGACAGGACGAAGAGGGAGAAAAGGGGGGGGGGGGGGAAAGTTACACTCATGTCTGTAATAAACTGTTATATATGCATTAAATAATGTAGATAATAAACTATAGATATACGACAAAGTTGTTTCTCCAACTCTCTCGATCCTTTATATACACTTTCTATACAGTATCTATATACAATATCAAGTTCATTAAAACATCATTATAAAATCTACGGAGTATCACGTCCTCTAGACGAATACATTTGTTATAAGTTTAAGCGTTATACAATATTAAATGATATAAATTAAACTACGGAGGCACTGGTGACTTTCTGGCCTTATTAGGTCACGAAGGACCGAAGCCTTCCTTTCCAAATATTCATAGTCTAGGAGAAATCAAGACACAATACAATGTAATATTTCTTATCAAACATAGTTAAACTGGCCATAGAAATTAAACTAGAAATGGCTAGACTTGAGATATGACCGCATTTGGGACAGATTGTCAGTCTGCCCAACGACCTGAATCACACTCAATTTTATGTGTCCAAATTAATCAATTAGGACATCAAAGAGCAAAATCTCTCTCTCCAAAATAGGTTGACCATTTCTAGATTTATTCCTTAACAATGGCAATATTATCTTCACAAAGAAGAAGATAATCACACAATATAGACATTTCACATAATAAAAACATCTTTCATGTATTTGTATAATGATATCTCTATAATAATTCAACTATAATCCCATGCCAATATTCATACACTTAAGGGAGACACTGTGTCCCTAAAACGATAATGGGACGTTCCGTCCCTCTAAAATAGGACGCACCGACCGTCCTAGACAAGTTCAAGGACGTTTCGTCCATTCACTACCGGTACTGGACATTCTCTCTTGCTTCCCCCCATCCAAACTATAACAAATATAGATGCCTATTTCCAACTTAATATATCACCATCAAAAATACTTCAAAACCTTTCTTCATATACACCACTCTGACCGCATTGATCCATAGAACAATAAAATATCCCTCTCCCTCTATCATTTTAGAACAATCCTAGTAAATTTGCATAAGTAAACATTGTATGAGTCACTATTTATATTCACCTTTCGCGTAATACCCTGCAAATAAAACTGTAGTCGCGTACTAGCCTGTAAAAAGCTGTCAGTCACGTACCTGGGTAACCCCAGTAACCCACGCGCGGACTATTTATACTGGTTGGGTCGCGCATGGAAAAGAAAGCCGTACGCGCATATGCAATCATTTAATTGGCTTCGCACCGCCCGGATCGCGCCTTAAACTAATGAATTATGCATGAATATTAAGTTATCGATCAATAGTGGAATAAATTACGCATTGTTTATCAACAAGAGCACAACAAGAGCACATGCTACTTGTTATATTAGTCGCTCGTTCAGAGCAAATCCATTAAAAACATGTCACAAATAAGTAACGACTATAAAAGACATTTTATATTTATAATGGTCACAATATTTACAAGTATTGAATATAGAAAGAGAAAGAGTAGAAAGAGAAAGAGTAGAAAGAGAAAGATCATTTTCATATATCCGTCACACTATCCCCCTCTTTCTAACTTGCTGACCCAGCAACCAGTAGCTGAATGCATATTTTCTTATTATTTACAGAATCTTTACACAATAACAACATTATTACCAATTATTCTTCATTCTCAAAATATCTCTTTCCATCTTAAGATAAATCCAATATCATCATCATTCAATTGTGCTTTCCGTATCTCAGCACAAGTGAATTTAGGAGAAATATGAATGGCATCAATTTGCCCTTCAAGTCCAGTTTCATTTCCATGAATCTCCGGCGGTGTAGTCATCGCAGATTCACCTTCTCATTCTATTTACCGAAGTAGACAAACAAACAAAGATACTAAATATATATACATCATAATAAAAAAAACGTCAAGTTGATTAACTGCATCTTCATCTACTGTTTCCAATTACAGAGATCATCCAGTCGACCACATTGCGTACAGGGCCGCCTCGAGAGACTGTCTGCGTTCATGTGGACTCGTCCTGCTCTGTGTTGAAGGGTAAGTCTATACTGACTGATTACTTCCAACCATCTAGCCAGCTGTCCTTCCAGGTTCTTGAAAGTCATGAGCCATCTTAATGCTCCATGATCAGTCCGCACCAATACATATTGTGCATAGAGATAATGCCGAAAGTGTTTGACAAACACAACAATAGCGAGCAACTCCCTTCTAGTTACACAGTAATTCTGCTCTGCTTTACTGAGAGTTCGACTAGCATACGCTACAACTCGCTCATGTCCATCATGCTCCTGGGATAAGACTGCTCCTATTCCATATTTACTAGCATCTGTATCTAGTATGTATTTCTGTCCAAGCTTGGGGTAAGCCAGAATCGGGGCGGTAGTGAGTATTTCCTGTGGTAGCTGGAAGGAGACTCACATTCAGGGGTCCAGAGGAAAGCACAATTTTTCCCGGTAAAAGCATGAAGTGGTTTTGCAGCATTTGCAAAGCCTTTGATGTATCGTCGATAGTACGATGCTAATCTAAGGAAACTTCTCACTTCGTTCTGGGTTTTAGGCTGGGGCCAACTTTTGACTGTCTCAAATTTTGCCTGGTCAGTCCCTACACCTTCCTCAGATACCACTTGTCCAACATACAAGACCTCTTTCTGGAAGAGGTGACATTTCTTTGGCTTCAGTTTTTGCTTTGCCTCCCGTAGCCCCTGTAGTACGATTTTTAAGTCTTGCCAAAACTTCTTCCACAGTAAGACCAAACCCAATCACATCATCCAAGTAAACTTCCAAAATCTTCCTCTGCAAACCATCTAACACTTTTTCAATAAGCCGTTCGAAGGTAGAGGTGGCATTCCAGAGTCCAAATGGCATTACTTCAAATTGAAATAAATAATTCCAGACGTCGAGTCCTCTTTCTTCAGACTCATTTCCTTCACCATTTGCATGATCTCACCGATACTTGATCTCAACTCATCAATTTCCTTTCTCGTCTTTTTGTCCACAGATTGTGACTCCACGGTATAGTGTTTACATCACGAACAGGACGACTGGGATGAAATCTTTCACGGGGCTCAGCCTTTATATGAATGCCTCATTCTTCAATCCAGCCTGGATTATCAGCCGTCAATTCAGGATATGCATAGCAAGACAACTCCTGGATAGTGGATAGCCTGACCAAGTTCCTGTGGTGACTCCATAGGTTGACGTTTCCTCATTCTCAACTTAAAGAGAAAATTTCCTGCCTGGTCATCTGAACCAAACCTGCCATCAGGGTGGAACACGAGCTCTGCGTAAGTGAAGATGAGTCCTAGTGGAAGATTGTGCAACATATTTAACGCTAATCCTTGTAAGCGAGTTGCCAAATACATTCCAGCCTCCGCATCACTGCAGTTATTGAGACGCATACAGACATCAAAATGTCTTCTATATTCCGACCAGTGGATTTTCCAGCAAACTTGCCCGGAAGTATTTCCTTCTCCGATTCGGTGTAAAGACACGTCTATATTCCTCAGGAATGGCATTTCCATAAAAGCCATGTCTAGTACGATTTCTGGATCATGGACATCCATTTCCAAGCATCTTGGTTCCTGTTGGACTCTCTGTCCCCGTTGGACACCTGGTCCCATTTGGACATTATCCGGACACAGCCAGCGTAATTCCAGACACTCCGTCCAGTCCATCAGGAACTTGACCTCTTGGATCCATTTTTTGTAATATTTCAATTCATAGTGCCAAGCAAGAATTTTTAAGTCACCAGTTAACCTCTTACAATATCGTTTTTGTACAATTTAATTTACAGTGTTCAATTGTACTCTTATTATTATTTTTACATACTCTATTTAAAAGTTGCACTCCTAAGTTTCCAAGTTCATGATACCGATCTTGTCTGGTTTGCACTAGCTTCTTAATTACTGTACGTTTACTACATCATAAAAAATATTAAAAAAATAACACTTGTTATTTCCTCTAAGTGATTAGCATAATTTACCACTAAAGCAAGAACACAAATCATCCTTAGAATTGCAGATAATCACAATTAAGGATGCTTCTAAATCCCACCGCTGCCACCATTGTGGCGGTTTTAGCGTGAATAATCAGGGAAGAAAGGGGGGGGGGGGTTGATAGAAATGCCACCATTGTGACGGTTCTAGGGAATCAGGGAATCGAGGGGGGTGGTTAATATGCTTCCACCAGTGTCCCAAAATCATCCCCATCGCTACATAAACTTTCTCCTGCTACCATTATAGCGAATTCTATCAATATAGGGAATACAAGTAAAACAAGTCTGGAAGAAGACTACATTAATAACTACTTTTATGTCAGTCTCTTATACCATTAATTCTGACGGTTGCTGCCACCACCTAGTCTTAATCTGGAGCGCTAGGATCTCCAAAACAACACGGTTTGTGTGTTTACATTCACTCTGTAATCTGATACACTCTCACTTACATACACAGATTCCTAAGAAACCGGACCATGCGTCCTTCTACTAGTATACGCTTAAAGTCATTGTGACGTATGGCAATTGCTTCCTTTTGGGACTCGCTGTCTCGTCCTTTCCCAATCTGTCTCTCGTCACGTGCAAGACGCACTGTCTCACTCTGGGAAAATCCTGTATTGATTTGGCCATTTCCACTCAAAGTTAGCTTCTAGAGTCTCAAACCACTTCACAATATCTTCCATCCTTTTATAGGTGAGTGTTATTCTCACCCCTGATACCGTAATTAAGTATCATTAAGTAGGAACTAATCATGTTTTTGTCTCTCTAACAAGCCTCACAACACCATTTAGACCATAATCATGTCCCATACATTCGTTTCTGTGTATCAAGTCTTCCACTCAGTCACTCACTAAATAACAAAAATAGTATCTTATTCCCTTTCACACTTCCGAGCGATATATAAGGCACGATGACCTGAGTCCGTTTGTCTGAAATATACAGACGAAGTCCTTGTGTTCCTGTTTAGTAATAAATCCTACAGTAGTTCCAAATCTACTATAGATCATCAACAATGCATACTTAATTTACTAGGCAAACCAGACTAACAAGATTTGTAACTTGAAATCGATCTAAAGTCGAATAATGAATTTATTATTCAATAAGCCATTTCTAGGCAACTGTTTAACAATATAAGAACTGTAAAACTCTCAACAAGAATAGAAATACTTCTATGAACTTACTAACTTACTGATTGCTACTAGATATACATTAATTAATTATTGCAATAAATGTTTACTGCTTGTATAATTTATACAGTATTTCTTAGCTTTATATTTACAGGATGTCAACATTTAATTGACTAGTATAGACTGCATACGATTTAAATAATGTACATGTATAGATTTACTGAACTTAGATAGAGGCTTTACTAACGAACTTTACAAACCACCATGGCTGTCAAACCAAAGTTAACATTTCTTTCTAACTCCTATTACAAGTAACTCTATTCTGACCGACTACTAGTATTCTCGGTACTCCTACCCCTTGAAAGTCAACTATCTACCTGCGCCTGACACCTTTTGGCCAATGTGTCCCTTTATCGTCCCCATTCTACAAGAATGAAACATTAAAACCAATACACCCTTCCGACCAGGATTTCAACAGTCTTTCCACTCCTTTATTAAGTAACAAGCTAACACACTGTGTCGGTTAACCTATATAAATCCATCATCACCGTTATAAACTAGCCTCGAGTATTTATCTCCTAGTTATAACTTACTCCAGAATATACTTGTATAAGATTTGACTTTCTAAATTCAAAGATAACCGGCATTCCATTGAATTCGTCCCTTACTGTCTTAAGTTCGCACCTCTTAATTATGTAGTAATAGTAATAATTGCCTGATTTAGATAGGCTCGTAAATGCAGCTATTTAATTAATTAACTACGAGTGTACATATTCAACTGTCCACTATTCAATGACATTCTATTGATATACATGTCATGCTATATACAAATAATGAGTGCAATTCAAGGGAGTAAGAAGAAGAGACACTGTGTCCATGTCCAAATCTAAGGACACTGTGTCCTCCAAGACAAGCCCATGCATTGTCTATACATATACAGGTACTGAGTGTAATTCAAAGGAGTAAGAAGGGGGGGGGGGGAAGAAGAAGAGACACTGTGTCCATGTCCAAATCTAAGGACACTGTGTCCTCCAAGACAAGCCCATGCATTGTCTATACATATAACGTTCTATGTGTCCATTCCAGGTTGAAGGACACACTGTCCCTTCCAAGACAGGACGAAGAGGGAGAAAAGGGGGGGGGGGGGAAAGTTACACTCATGTCTGTAATAAACTGTTATATATGCATTAAATAATGTAGATAATAAACTATAGATATACGACAAAGTTGTTTCTCCAACTCTCTCGATCCTTTATATACACTTTCTATACAGTATCTATATACAATATCAAGTTCATTAAAACATCATTATAAAATCTACGGAGTATCACGTCCTCTAGACGAATACATTTGTTATAAGTTTAAGCGTTATACAATATTAAATGATATAAATTAAACTACGGAGGCACTGGTGACTTTCTGGCCTTATTAGGTCACGAAGGACCGAAGCCTTCCTTTCCAAATATTCATAGTCTAGGAGAAATCAAGACACAATACAATGTAATATTTCTTATCAAACATAGTTAAACTGGCCATAGAAATTAAACTAGAAATGGCTAGACTTGAGATATGACCGCATTTGGGACAGATTGTCAGTCTGCCCAACGACCTGAATCACACTCAATTTTATGTGTCCAAATTAATCAATTAGGACATCAAAGAGCAAAATCTCTCTCTCCAAAATAGGTTGACCATTTCTAGATTTATTCCTTAACAATGGCAATATTATCTTCACAAAGAAGAAGATAATCACACAATATAGACATTTCACATAATAAAAACATCTTTCATGTATTTGTATAATGATATCTCTATAATAATTCAACTATAATCCCATGCCAATATTCATACACTTAAGGGAGACACTGTGTCCCTAAAACGATAATGGGACGTTCCGTCCCTCTAAAATAGGACGCACCGACCGTCCTAGACAAGTTCAAGGACGTTTCGTCCATTCACTACCGGTACTGGACATTCTCTCTTGCTTCCCCCCATCCAAACTATAACAAATATAGATGCCTATTTCCAACTTAATATATCACCATCAAAAATACTTCAAAACCTTTCTTCATATACACCACTCTGACCGCATTGATCCATAGAACAATAAAATATCCCTCTCCCTCTATCATTTTAGAACAATCCTAGTAAATTTGCATAAGTAAACATTGTATGAGTCACTATTTATATTCACCTTTCGCGTAATACCCTGCAAATAAAACTGTAGTCGCGTACTAGCCTGTAAAAAGCTGTCGGTCACGTACCTGGGTAACCCCAGTAACCCACGCGCGGACTATTTATACTGGTTGGGTCGCGCATGGAAAAGAAAGCCGTACGCGCATATGCAATCATTTAATTGGCTTCGCACCGCCCGGATCGCGCCTTAAACTAATGAATTATGCATGAATATTAAGTTATCGATCAATAGTGGAATAAATTACGCATTGTTTATCAACAAGAGCACAATGCTCTTGTTGATAAACAATGCGTAATTTATTCCACTATAATAGCACATGCTACTTGTTATATTAGTCGCTCGTTCAGAGCAAATCCATTAAAAACATGTCACAAATAAGTAACGACTATAAAAGACATTTTATATTTATAATGGTCACAATATTTACAAGTATTGAATATAGAAAGAGAAAGAGTAGAAAGAGAAAGAGTAGAAAGAGAAAGAGTAGAAAGAGAAAGATCATTTTCATATATCCGTCACAATAACATAGGTAGCAAGCCCATGTGGGACTCACATGGGTCCCATATTCTCTGAAATGTTATCTTTATTGAGGGTGACTTGAAAAAAGTTAATAACTTGGAAGGGAGGGGTGCAGCCTGCCACACGCTTGTATCCTTGGTTTCTTTGATCCATTGCCAAAATATTTTGGCACCTATCATTCCCCCCAACTACGGATACAAATCGACACCCTTGTTCAAGAGCGTCTTGAGCGGTAGAAACACACACTCTTTTACAATCAGAATAGATTAATGGATGCATCAATACAAAATACAGTGAAAGAAAACTAAGGACAATTTTATACAACTGCGTGAGGGTAGTATCGGGAACCCATTCTCTTTACAGATGGGGATCATGGGGTCATGGGGCCCATGACCCCGCCCCCCCCCCCCCCCCCCTCACTCCGGGGTCGGAATGACCGCATGCGTGTTACCAAAATGTCCGGTAAAGGGGTACTTTTCGTGCGGCAAAGTCCGGCCCGAGAATTGTAAAAAAAGGGGGTGTTTTTCTTTTTTTTCTCTCATCTCTTTGGATTCCTGAGAAATTATTCCGAATTTAGGGGGGTCTCCAAGGCAGGAAAAGTCCGCTAAAAGCCCGCGAAAAAGAGGGAACGAGCATACGCGTACCCTAAATAACACTGAGTGGGGGGGGGGGGGGGGGGGCGGGCCCATGACGGGTTGCAGGACAGAGTGCCAGAGGTCCAGGAGGCAGAGCCCCCAGAAGTTCTCGATTTTAAGAAATTCAGAACCTTCAAGATATTATAGCCGCTTAATTTGAGCAATAAAAACCCAAATCGATCCCTTGAAATATTAAATTGCCTTGCCCGTTTAATTGGCAATTTTGTTTGGAAATCAATCCTCTCTTTCTCTCCCTCTCTGCTCTCTCCCTCTCTCCCTCCCCCTTTCTCTCTCTCTCTCTCTCTTTCTCACCCCCCCCCACACATTTACTCGTAACAACAATTTCATAGAACAAAGAGCTGCTGTCTTTGGAACCATCTTTATCTTTACGGATGGGGCCCAGGAGCAGAGCTTTTGCTTTTGCCGGGGGTCTAGGATGCGGAGCCCCCGGAAATTCTTGAATTTGTAACAATTCAACATTCAAAATTCAAATTGCCTTCATGAATTTGGTTGCGGCCAATTATTACATTATTTTGTGGGTAATTCAAAATGTGTACATTTGTGGGTTAAGTGGTTATTACATTTGTGGGTGAAATTATTACATTTGCGGGTAAAGTGGTATTACATTTGTGGGTGTTATTAAAGTGTTATTACATTTGTGGGCGTTATTACATTTGTGGGTGTAACAGGGGGGGGGGGGGGCATTTTTTTTTTACTCATTGATAGCTGGGCCTAAGAATGGAGTATGGGCTAAAATAATACAATTTAGGGATATATGCAGCTCTACATTCATAGTTTCTACAATTTTTTCTTCTCCATATATTTGCCTTTCTCTTTCTAATATCTTCCCCTTTTTATCTACCTCTTCTTCTTCTTCATTCTCATTCTGATTATCATCATCAGCATCTTCTTCTTCTTTTTCTTCTTCTTCTTCTTCTTCTTCTTCTTCTTCTTCTTCTTCTTTTTCTTCTTAGTTCTTCTTCATTTTCTTCTCCCCGTCTTCTTCTTTTTCTCTTCTTCTTCCACCTCCTCATATTTTTCTTTTTCTGATTTCGTTTTATTTGTTTTCTTTCTCTCTCTATGTTTTTTAATTTTATACAAAAAATATCTTAAAAATTAAATAAATAACACAGTGGGTTGTCTCATTATTGACTCTAAACCAATGAACCCAAACACATATCGGTGATATCCCTGGATGAACCACGCCCCCAAGCCCTGTCAACCGTTACTCTAAAAGTAGTCTGTATACTAAACGTAGTAAAACTGTTGGCTGAAATGAAAAGCATTTTATTCCTTCTTCAAACCAGGGAATGCACACTTTAAAATCGGTGTACACAATCATATTTAGAACAAATTAAAAAAGATCTCCTCTAAGTTCCTGATTTGAGTACGGAAATATAGAAAATCCCAACATACTGAACTTAGCGCAACCTGCAACTTGCAAGTAGACTAACTGATTACTACATAACACAAAATTTGATCAAACAATACATGCACGTGCACGTGGTGTGTATGCATAAACCTAGCCTACTACGAGTATGAATGGCATTCGCGGCACCAGCGGCACTAGCTGAATCTGAACCAGCTTACGAAAACGTACCTTTGTTTACCGAATATCCTGCTTATGACCGCCCTGCACTTGGTAAGATGACCACTAAGGAACCACTGGAGTTAAGTGGATCAAACGGACACAAGAACGATAGTGAAATGGAATCACCTAAACCGGTAAGATCTATCAATTTCACGTAGATCTACTAAAACTAAAAAGTAAAAACAATGTATTTTGTTGTGTAATCTGATTCTTCGTTACATATTACTACAGACTCATGAAGGCCGCAGTGTACACTTTCGTATACATTTTTGACCCGTTACTCCGGCGTAGAGATAGACTACCCTACAAGTAGATCTACTACTAGATCTATAGCTAAAACATGGCAAAAATAAACTAAATTTTCATTAATTGTTCAAATAATGGTCATGATTTAAAAGTTGTTATGTTTCTTACCCGTTTGTTTCGTGTCCATTTTCTTCTCTCTCTTTTGAGTTTTGGAGTTGACCTTTTTTTTCCTAAAAACGGACATTATATTAATTCTCACAGTCACAGGTTTCACAGCAAACAGAGAAGAAAAATATCGTCCGAAAAAACGAGGATCGTCTTTGTAAACGCGGACAGATGCGTCCGCAAAAAAGAGTATCGTCTTCGCAAATGCAGACAGACAGACGCGTCCTCAAAAAAAGGGATCATCCGCATTTTCTTAGGCCTTTGAAATTTCTGATCCGCACGTTGGCGATGTGAAAAACAGATTCCGCGATGATTTTCTTAATGCGTTTTACGTTGGGAAGACGGACACCCATAAAAGTAGATGGTGAACTAGCTAGGGTTATTTTCTTACGCGGTGAAAAAAACTTCTGGGAGAACGCGGACGATCATTATTTTTCAGGATGCAATTTGTCTGCATTTACAAGGGTATCCTCGTTTTATATGAGGACAGTCCTCACCCTCGGACCAGCGCCACTACCGCAGAAAACTGCTGCACATGCAATTCCATTACACAATTGCATACCGTACCAACAAAGAAGTGCGGGCAGGCGCGTGTGCGCATGAAGTTAGCGACCTTAATAATGATCATTATCGTCGTAATGTGAATTACATGTACTTGCATGAATTCTGTACACGATGACGTAAATTTGGTGTACAGTGTAGCAGCAATTATTCAGCTGTCATTAATCTTCATTGATAGGTTGAAAGTGAAACCCTGAAGAAAAAGAATTATTTTGTTTCAGAGAATTTTAATATTGAAGAGTCTATATTTTTTGTTAATACAACAGTGATTAAACAGGATTTTTCTCTTTTTTTCTTCTTCACCTGTGTGGTATTTAGGGAAAGGTCACTGGAACATTGGCCTTGGCCTGTGCAGCGGCAGTATGTGGCTCCTCACTTCAGTTTGGGTACAACACAGGTGTCATCAACGCACCACAGAAAGTAAGTACCGGTATTGAGTCTAGCCACAGAATAATGAGTCTAGCCACAGAACTGGAATTCCAGTTGTTCTTTTGTTTTTTGTAATGGCAATCAGTCGAGAACTGACTCACCAACGCCTTTCTTTTTAATATTGATTTCCTTCTTTCTCAAATACATTTTATGTGGATAACCGTATAACAAATTATAGGCTTCTCTCTCTCTCTCTTTCACCCTTTTCCATTCCTATCTTTTTAATTTGGCCGATGTATCCTAGTCGTAATCAACGTATTACCTTTTCTTTTGCCCGCTCTAGTTTGCAATTAAAGGTTTGTGAAATCGATCTTTGGATTGTATTGTAGTGTGTATAAGGAAAATCTTGCAATCTTGATTGCCACAGCTCGGCCACATTGTGATTTATTTATTTTTAAATCAAGAAAACCATTGACAAAAGGAAGTTACATCATTCAAAGCTTTCCCGATGGTCGACAGTTGTGTAATGAAAGATAAAATTGAGTACCGTATTGGGCATGGGATTACATTGTGAAAGAAACTGTAGAAATGTATGGAAGAAAACAGAAAAAGTAAGTTGTGTAATCTAAATCTATAGAAGTTGGTGTATTCTCAAAGGTTTTGGATTTTGGAATGACCAAGATGAACAGAAACTGACTCACTCTTGCTGTACATTGTACATGTACATGTATTAGGCCTAATGTCACAATGTTTGCACCTCACACAGAAATGAGTTTATGTAAGGGAATACACTCACATGAGGCATGATTGTTTGGTCCAAACTTTTCATCTAATCCCGTCCTATTTTGAACAGGAGGGCATTTGTAGTGCAATTTAGGGGACATTTCTACCATGGAACTCTTCCTACATGTAAATGACTTTGAGCGATAAAATTCACAAATTATTTGTTATCTTTGAACCAGAACTCAACCTTTCATACTATTGCGTACACTGACTGCCACATAAAATACAGTATCGTCTGGACATGCTTGCCATGGTCCACAAGTCATGCATTGCATTTTATGACAAGTCATTTGTAACTATTTACATGTACTTGCCTTTTGGTCACAGTGCAAACATAAAAACGTTTTCTGTATGCTCTTTGGCCAAGTAAGATACCAACTACAATATTCTCCTGGAGCTATATGCTCCTCTATATCTTTAGAAAATGAGGAAAGGGTTCCATAATATTTCCTACAGTATACAAAAAACACACCATTGTGTCCATTACATGTACAGTGTACAATTCAAGATTGCTTGATGTTTCCATTTGTCCCTGATGACAGGGCTCTTTTAAATTGCGCTATTAAATGCCAGGTATTTTTTATTAATATATTTACTCAATTTCTTCTCTGTTCTGTCATGGTTGATTTACAATATAAAATCAAATGACAAAGAAAGCACTGAAGCAGTAGAAGTTGATATTAAAACTACATGTATGAAGGAAATTGGTTTGGCATAACGTCTGCATTGCCTTGCCTTTAATGCCTTATGAGAAGCTCTTGGTCATGCAGTTGGATCAAGTATAAAGAACTGAGATACAATCCAATATATTATCCTTATTTTTCGAAAAATGAGGAGAGGGTTGACATTATACTTTTGCTGCGGCCACAAACCATGGTGTTAAAGATGGTCCATTTGTCCAAGCAAGGCAAAGGCTCTTTAATTCACACTTATATCAGTGATTTTGATTAAATTTCATCAGCTTCTTCTTTACTTCATGTTTGATTTAAAAAAAAAAAAAAAAAAAAAAAAGGCGTTTAAGTGAATGGCAGCTACACGTACATGTACGTGAAACAAAAGTCCTGCATGTATTTAGTGAGCTCTGTGTTATAATATATACAGACATGTGGAGCATAGAAAAAAGTGCAGCGTTTTTGTTGTGTCATATCTGAACAAGGCTTAACAACACATAGAAGTGGGCTCTCATGGTGAATTTGACACCGTGTTAGAGTGTTTAGACTGTTTACCCAACAACAGGTGGTATTATTGTTGTATTGCCAGTACATGTAGTTGCTATGCAAACATCAGAATTTGAGAAAAGATTTTTGGTTGCAGTGTAAATGCCGCTAATGAATCTCACTTGGCTCAACTTGGATCACATTTGATGAGAAGCCATTGGTCATTCTACTCTTGACCTTCTCATGAGTATTGTCCAAACATGAAAAAGGTCATAGCTGTATGCTTTTTGGTCAAGAAAGATACATGTGTACAAACTACCTGTACAAAATATCTTCGAAAAATTAGGAGAGGGTTCTGTGATATTTGACTTTTTTTGCTGCACCTACAAATCATGGTGTTAATTTCAATACACGTTGGTTAGCTTGATAGTGGTTTATACATGTACATGTATGTCTGAGCATGACGGAGGCTTTTCACATTGTGCTGATATTATTGATTTTGATTTATTGATTGGATTTCTTTGTGCAGAAATATTAATTAAGATTCTCCTTTATTTTGTTTTACATGAAGAAAAAAATGGGAAAAAAAGAAAAAGAAAAGGAGAGGGAGGTTGAATAAGGAAGCAGGCAGGGACAAAAAACGATGAATGAATTTTGGTTGGCCTTGGTTAGCAGTGAAAATTAAATAGATGAATTATGTATCAATGGAAAGCTAATAAATAAGTCATAGATTACAATGATATCAATTATTAGTGTCTGTCAGCAAAGCTCTTTGAAAACTCGAAACCTAAAGCTTAGAAAATAAGAAGTTGTTGACCTAAAAAACTAGCTGTTGACTGGATGACATCATCTTACATTGTATGTAAAGTACACATATTCACAATGACTTGCATTATTACAGCACAGCTCATCGCGTCAGCTACATGTATATGTAGGCGAAGGAAACTAGAAATCAATTCTACTCTGCCTTATTTTCTTCAACTTGGCCAATTAAATAGACCATTTTTGTAATGTAACCAAATCTTCATGTACAGTGTATGTCTTTTTGAAATGCCTCAATACAAATTATAATTATATCATTCATCTGTTAGGAATAATTGTATTTAAATGGTCAGAATGTGAACTGCATACATTAGTTGTGTTGCCAGGTTAGACAAACATTATGGCTTTCCCTAGCTACATGTAACAACATTATATGCATTTTGTATTTTGATTGTTGAAATACAAATTTTATTCATTACAGGTGAAGAAATATTTTAGTTTAGTGTATTTTGAAGTTTATTATCCAAACAAAAAGTACATCAATATAACAATCAAATGTGAATATTCAACATTGAAAGGATAAATACGAGGCACTGCACAAAGACGTACAGTAAATTTGGTTACATCTGCGAAAAAGGTCAATGGTGAATATATGGTGCGGGTTGATAGATAAGTTGAAGTGTTCTATCACTTCACTGTCCTTAGAAACTTAGAAGTACGTAGTATGTAGACAACTGACTTCTCACTGAGGCATTTATTTAGGGGTTATTGAGAGCAGACAATGACATACAGGAAGAACAAACAGTGGGGTTCACTTAAGAGAGAAATTCTGATCGTAATTGAGGACGAGTGACAGTGAAAGAAAATTTTGAATTCAAAAGCACTGTCAAACCAGAGGCTGACATACCATAGACCTGTTTAAACATTACATCATACATTTGTAGGGCATATCCTTCTCACTGAGCTAAACCCAACTCTGGGTGTAAACTCAGTTTAAAAAAAGGAAAACTTATGTAAGTAACTATTAAACTTCCTTTGCTAAACCAGAAACAAAAGAAAACCCCTAAACTCTGGGTCTGGTTTCAATTTTCATTAAAAAAACTGTAGAAAACTCTAACATTCCTTTTTAGTAGGAAGCCTGTTTGTAGTACAGTTTTGATGATGATAAAACAAAAAGTAACATGAGAAATTTCAAAGGAATTCCAGCCAACGATACATCAGGGCTCGACACTAGCAGGCACCAGGGATGCATGGGGGCTTTACATGTAAGTCCTGGTCTGGACTCACAACTTTCAAGATTTCTACACATTGGGCTCATTATTCACAAAATGTAAATCCAGACCCAGTAAATCAACATTAAGTATTTAATCTCTGGTTATCTTCTCTATATTAGTCAGATTTTATTTTCAAAACTTCATTGCATCTTTGGTGCTCCAATATTTGTTTGGACTTTGGGAAACAATAGATTGGGCCTTTATTTTGCCAAAAGTACTTGTATGGTGTTATGATGAAATATACAGAGTTTTTGTTTTGAACTCTAGAATTTAAACAACAAATCACCTCAAGAGATTGTTGTCGAATCTCATTATATTTGCTCAGTGCTTAGACTAAACACATCCTCAGCTATTAAGGGGTCAGACAAATATTGAACTCATATCCTTTCTTCTCCAGCAAAATGAAGGAAAAAAATGAACACAGGAACAAGGAACGATGTGTATCTCTGAAATGCTCAAGATTTGTGAAGAAATAAAGCGAAGTACATACATGTACCGTAAATCTCTGTGTATACATGTAAGACGTACCCCTCTTTTGGGGGCCAAAAAAATTAAGTTTTTGTAACGTTTGGGATGCTATTTGAATTTATCATTATTAAACCAGTCAGGAAATACAAATGTACATGTAATGTACATGTACATGCACAAAGAGCAAATTTGTTATTTCCTCAATTTGTTTTTTCTTTCTGCCCTTAAAATCTTCAAATGTTGTCTTGGAAGCACATTCCATGTGTGGAAATTATGGCAAGGTATAAATGTTACCCATTTATGTGGAAAAACATGTCAGAATACGTTATCAATTCAAACTTAATAAATTCCTCTCATGTTTTTAGATTTATCCTACTGTCATTGGCTGGTAAATTGTGTAATGTTTAACATACGGTAGACTGTAAAATATTGGAAATATACCACATTATTACCCGTATCAGACATCTGAGCAGTGGTTTTACAAAATCATATTACATTCGTTTGTAATCCTGAAAGGGCTAATCAGGGAATATGAGACCATATTACCCTTTCATGAAAAAGCCTATGGACTTTACGTGTTAAAAAAGCATGAAATATAAGACCATATTCACCGCGCCGTATTTTGTCATTTTCATTGCGCATCTATTATGCGTACGAGAACCTGCGCACTTTGCGCCCACATTATTGTGACGTAATAATCACACCAAATTGGGTACACTGTTTGCAACTCGAAAATGTTGTCAAGCAGCTGGATGCACAGTGCTGGTTTGACAAAGTTTGTTCAGTTCTATGAGATTGTCATGTATGTATTTGCTCTAGATGTCTGATTTAGATAATAATAACAATATTGACTGGCTTAACTTTCGGGAGATACCACATATATTTCCCTCACAAGACCCATATTGCCCTCGTCTTTGACTCGGGGCAATATGAGTCTAGTTTGGGAAATATTATGTGGTATCTCCCTCAAGGCCAGTCCATATTATATAATTATTATTTTTCAATTTTGTATGATGTCATTCAGAATCAGATATATGTACCTACAACTTTGGGGGCTTAAAAAAAGAAAATGAATAAATTGTACTTTGCACGATGGAAATCTGTTTCTGTATATATGCTAATTTGCTATTAAAGTGAACTAGTATTTTTGAAACATTCAGACAAACAGATACTTGTACAAAATACAATTTGTAGGAAAGGAAAATTTTCTCTTCCATATTTTATGTTTTTATAAAAACACCTGTGTAGAAATATACAAATTCCACCTTAATGAACTCCCATTTCAATTCAAAGTTATCTTTACATCCACTTAACATTTGTGAAGGATTCTTTATCACAGTCCTAAAGTTTTAAATACTACCTGATTTTTTTTTTCCCAGGTCATAGAAGCGTTCATCAATGAAACAAACTTCAAGCGGACTGGCGAGTCTATGGGGCAAGAACAGGTTACTTTCATCTGGTCTACGGCGGTGGCCATCTTTGCGGTAGGAGGCATGGTGGGTTCGCTATCAGCAGGGTTCTTTGCTAACTATCTCGGGAGGTGAGACATGAAATTTAATATACATGTACCTTTTATAATTATTTATGCATGTTTTTTGCTGCTGAATTGCTGTTTGGTCTACAACCAGTTCGTCTACTACCCAATTAGTCTACTCCCATATTGTCTACACCCAGCCCGTCTTCTATCCACATGGTCTCGTAATCAATTCATCTACTCATCATTTGGTCTAGACCATTTAGGCTACTGGTAATAGTCATTTGGTCTGATTTCCAATCGGTCCAATCGGTCCAATCTCCAAGAAGTCTACTACCGATTTGGTCTATCACTCATTTGGTCTAATTGCCAGTCGGCCTAATTCCCAGTTTGTCTAATGCCCATTTAGTCTTCTATCCATATGGTCTAATAATCATTAAATCATAAAAAATTATAAACGTTGATTGTTTATTAGCCCACTTGTTAATATCAGTCATTCCTTTTCACCTTTGGTGACGAGTTATTCCTTGCCTGATTTTGTTCAATTTTTCACTGATTTTATTCAAATTTTTTAAATTTTACAATAAGAGTAAGTTAGTATGAAGATTTTGGTTCCTGTTAACTCTCAAACATTGTCTCTTTCTTTCATTTAATTAACACATAAGTTATGATGCTTTTAGCCAAGATTTAAAAATCAGGTGCCAAACTTGGGAATTATGAAGTGTCCACAAAATGCTCCCTTTAGCCCATTGCCTATAGGAACCATTTGGCTCCTGTATTAACAGAGATGCCAACTAGTACGGATTTCCCGTAATTGGTACGGAAATTAACGACCATTACGGCAGTACGGAATGTTGTCTAAAAATTACGTTTTTTTTTTTTTTTTTTTTTTTTTTGCGCATAGGGATCTATCGTAGCAAGTGTTGTACAGTATGGTGGCCATCCAGCACTCGCTGCATGAGAAAGATGGAAAATTATCAAGTATTCTCTTAATAGAAGCCAATTTTTCATTGAAAACTTATGTGTTGTGATGAACTGAAAATCAATATTTAGCAACTTTGTGGGAGTAAAATCACAACAAATTTCAGATAATCATGCGCGCATGCGTCCGCTTGCCATTCTTTTAAGATTCATGGCGCCGCATAGGAAATTACTGATTTATTCCCCAAATTACTGATTTTGAGCCTTATGGTTACTGATTTGTGCTCTGAAAGGTTGGCATCCCTGTATTAAGCCTGTGGGAATGAGAGAATTCAGTAGTCAACGGGTTAAATGATGTTGCGTCTCCAAATGCCATGGGCGTCTTTTTAACGTCCAGATGATATTTTGGATGAGAGCCAGGTGTTTCACACTCTAAGGGTATGTTTATACTCAACTTTTTTGGCCAGAATCAGGCATCTGTTAGGCGTTTAGTTCAAAACAGGGTTGCGTCCTTTCTCACTTTTGTAGAATCACCGAAAAAACGGCGATCACGATCACCGATCGTAAACTCACAAAAGGTGCGTTTACAATTTGTAAACGCGTTTAAATGGGGTCATTGCACTGACCTCTAGTGGGTCTACGTAGCATGCACAGTGCAGGTTTGCGAATCCAGCTGCAAGGCCAATTAAGGCCACCCAGTGAGAATTGACTGGAGGAGCCATACAGAGAAGTGAGCATAAACAGTACACCGTGGAACTGCGATTACGATGAGCGTTTACGATGTGCGTTTCAAATCACTCATTCTGCCTTCAAAATTGAGCTTAAACGCACCCTAAGTGCACAATCCCACTTCAGTGGTGTAAGACTATGAATAGCGCAGTCATTTTGCTCTTAATGTTAAAGCAAATTATTTTGATATTTGTGATAACTGATACAGAGCACTTGAAGTCTAGCCTTTTCATGATTTGAATTACACAAACTAGAACACTTTAAACATTTACAAAGATGTTGTGTGATTAAGGAAGTGTACTTGGTAAGATAATAAGATTTATCACCTGTAGGGTCATGAGGTTTGATTGTTTTCAGACCTAAAGACAAAGAAAAGGAACATTATGTTCTTTAATGTAAACATAAATTAATGATTTTGGGATGCACATTACTCACATTAGTCTGAAATTGTAAATATTAACAACATTGTTGAAGAAACAATGGGGACCTACAATGTACATGTAAGTAAAGTCCAGTATAGAGTTTAGATGATCTTAAGTGTATTTTTTATTTCTTTTCTTCTTCTTTTTCTTCTTGTTTGTTTTCTTGTTCTTCTTGTTCTTTTTCTTCCTTTTTCCCCTCTTGTTCTTCTTCTTCTTCTTCCTCGTCTTGTTCTTCATGTTCTTGTTCTTGTTCTTGTTCTTGTTCTTGTTCTTGTTCTTGTTCTTGTTCTTTTCCTTCTTGTTCTTCCTCCTCCTCCTCCCCTCTCCTCCTCCTCCTCTCTCCTCCTCCTCTCTCCTCCTCCTCCTCTCCTCCTCCTCCTCCTCCTCCTCCTTCACCTCCTACTCCTCCTCCACCTCCTACTCCTCCTCCTCCCCCTCCCCCTCCTCCTCCTCCTCCTCCTCCTCCTCCACCTCCTACTCCTCCTCCACCTCCTACTCCTCCTCCTCCCCCTCCTCCTCCTCCTCCCCCTCCCCCCTCCCCTCCTCCTCCCCTCCTCCTCCCCTCCTCCTCCCCTCCTCCTCCCCTACCCTCCCCTACCCTACTTCACCCCTCCTCCTCCCCCTCCTCCTCCTCCCCTCCTCCTCCTCCCCTACCCTCCCCTACCCTACTTCACCCCTCCTCATCCCCTCATCATCCCCTCCTCATACTCCTCCTCTTTGTGAAATATTCTCTCAACATTCTCATCAACTTTTTAGAGAGAATTTAAGTACAACCTATGAGGTACATTAGTTTAGCAAAATGTAGTGGCACGGAAAGACACGTCCGGAAAGCAAAATGCATAAATGTTGAAAATTGTAATTTTATCATACAGGGTTGGAACCATAACGTTCAGACTTGTAGAGCTGGTTAATACTTGTACTATGATCTCAATTAGACTTAATGTTACTTGTACTTTATTTTAAATATTACAAATTACAGGCAATAAAACAAAACCAACAGTATAAATTAAATTAACAGAATACAAAGGAAACAAAATTATTAGAATACAAACAAAACAATCAAACAAACAAAGTTCAAGTACATGTATAGTTCCTGATAAACGAAGGATCTTGACACTTTCACTTGGTTTCCGTCGATCCTTTGGCACAGGTTGGTGTACATTGTACATCATATGACCGAGCGCTCTGCCAAGTTAATCATTTCTCAGGGGAGTCTGTGTCGTCCCTATTTTCAAGTCTTCACTGACTGTACTAACTGTACAACGTGCAAAACAAGTACAGTTGTCTGTCTAAGTCACAACTAAACTTTTTCATTTCGATGTCAATTTGTTTCTTGATTTTCGAAATGCATGCATTTCTAGTCTACCCTACAATACATTCTTGGTTCGAAGTATTCATTTTGATTTCCAATGTCACTTCGATACCCTCTCGTTGCTGGAGAAACAAAGTGGAGAAACGAAGTGGAAATGCAGTGGGAACTGGGAATTTTGTGATTTTGAAAATGTGTCTAAGGTGTATTAAGAAATAATATAGTAAACAAACAGGATTTTGCAGAATTATTTAGAACAGTTAACTTTTATTATATTATTCTTTATGCATGCCATTCAATTCATATCACTGTTAGACATTACCTTTCTTTTAATGATTTTTTCTGTCCTTAATTCCCTCTGGGTCTTTCAATTCGTATGCAGAAAAATATATTGATCTACTTTGTTTGACTTTAATAAGAATATTACCAGTATATGCATGTTTTATTGAGGAGGTACGTTGACTTAGTTGTAGAGCAGTGGTCTCGTAACCTGGAGTTCCCTGGTTCGAAATCAAATCAATGCGCTCATGCCCTCTGGTAAGGCATTAATCCTCATTACCAAGTCCCTCTGTGAGGACTTTAAGCCGTCGGTCCCCTGGTTGCCTACTTACATGTACAAGCGTACAAAATTACAAGTGCTTTTTAGTAGTCTGGTAAAACAAACAAACAAACACACAAAAATGAACATTATTACAGTGTGCATATTAAGTTAACAAAACTTTGATGCATATTTTTTTTTTTGTGTACCCATGCTGAAACTACCGGGTACTTGATATTGATATTATTGGCCCCTCCCACCTAAAGCAATGTTTTCTTTGTCTACCAGTAATAAGACAACGCAAAATGACAGTTGATGCCATTATCAAAAGTAAAGGACTCGAAAGTGAGCTTTGTTAAGCAAACTTCTTAAGCAAACAGATATCATAATAAACCCATTTGACATATCAATATTAGCTATTTGTTTAGCCCAGGATATGAGCTGAGGACAATAGGTACATTTTCCACTGTGTACATTTAACTCCTTTTTTTAATGTCATCATAAAAACTTGATAAGTCAGCATTCCTGTCAAATGTCTTTTTTGATTTTATCTGGAATATCAAAGGTTAATGGGAAATCCTCCTTCTCTCTTCTATGTGTATGCTTGTGTTGTTGTTTCGTAATGTTCAGATGAGTGCAAGTTTCAAACGGATTGTAATTGTTTGAACACCAGGGATTTAAGTCCTCCATATTCAAGAAGGGGGGGGGGGGGGGGGGTGGGGGGAGAAGAAGAACAAAACTGAACTTTGAGATAATCATTAATTGTAACATTGACCTCCTTACTTTATCATTATTTTTCTCTCATCTGAACAATGTTATAGAGTCCCTTTAAGCAAGATGGGGTATACAATGTTAATCTTCCTCTTTTTGGGGGAATTTCTGTCTCTTCCCTGGAACATTTGTTCAGTTCATTTATTTTCATAATTCCATTAAAAGTACAATTCAAACAGATAAAATGCAAATACGCACTCATAAAGAAATACATGTACATCTAGAAATTTACAAGTATGAGACTGGAGAGAGAAAAAAGCAGGAAAAAAGATAAGCAACAGAATTTGTATACAAAGGCATGGAATTACAAGGGTTAAAGATAAACTTTAGTACTGGTAATGCGATTGCATTGTGAAAGAAAAGGTGTGAAAGGATCAGAAACAGTTGATCATGTAGCATGTAAGTATTGGTGTGCACTGCAAGGTTCTGGAGTCATCAAAATCATAATAAATTTGACCGAGTCTTGGTAAAGTAACAAACACTCACATAGAAAGCTATATATGGGACAACACACATGGCGTCGGGGATGGTACTACCTTGGTTTCCTTGTCTTTCTATGCTCATTACTCAGCCAGTATACCTTTTCTTCCAAAATTGTTTGGCACATGTCATTTATTTGTAATCTTGAACATTCAGTGTAAGTTTCGTTTGATTCTGTGAGAATTCATTTTTTTTTTTTACCAGTACTGGAGTTTATCTTTAATAGCAGAAGAACCTCAAAGGTTCTGTCTAGGCACCAACCCTGTTGCAGTGATGATATTGATCAATGATAAGATATATTGAAATGTACATACTGTACATGCACAGTATGTGTTGTATTGAATAGGTTAAAAAGTGGAGATTTTTTACGTTTCTGCTCACAGTATCTGCGTTGTCATGATTTTAGGTGCATTTCACACAAAATGCAAACTCACGGTACCTGCGTTGTTGGTTCCTTTGGGAGTTTAATTCAAATTACAAATAAAGATATATACATTGTACATGTACAGTGTAGTGCTCAACAAATAACACCATTTGTTGATACAATACATTCCAAACAAGGTGCCCTGTATCTCTGCTGATCTCCCTAGTGTTTCCTGCAGTATTTAGGCAACTGGTAATCAGGGGAGTGTTTCACAAAGACTAAGATCAACTTTAAGTTGGACTTAACTATGACAGTTGGCAGGCTGTTCATGCCACTGTTTGCTCTCACCATTTACTGGCATTGGTCTCTCAAGGGACGTACAAATCATTGGTTACAAATCCACAGAATTTACATTTTTGATAGTTCTTTATTGAAGGACAAAATACTATCTAAAGATCATAATTGAGAGAAAAATGGTGAGAGAAAACAAGTGGCATGAATTGCCTGCCATAGTTAAGTCCAACTTAAAGTTGATCTTAGTCTTTGTGAAACACTCCCCAGGTCTTGACGGATATCTGCAGCTTTCCTACACATGTTCATCTACTTGCCACCATCAAAGAAAAGATCATTCTCGTCCACGATCACATTACCCTTGCCCTTGCCTCTACACATGGACTACTGTCAGAAGGGAGAAAGGGAAGAGGAGGGGGAGGAGGAGGGGGGGGGGGGAGGAGAGGAGAGGAGAGAAGAGAAGAGAAGAGGAGAGGAGAGGAGAGGAGAGGAAGGAGAAGATGATGATGATTTTGGCACAATTCTATTAATAGTGTATTACTAATAAAGAGACCATATAAACATAAAAAGTATACACAACTTTAATAGCTTATAATTACAAATTCACAATTTTTGTGACCTCAAAACTCTTCCATGATAAAGAGTAACCTTTATTCCCGTTTAATGACACTATTCATAATTTTTCTGGAATGGATGACTGAGGACTAGGGTTTTTAAAAAGTGCAGTCAAAATCTCCTTGTAGCAAGTTCGGTCAGACCGTACTTTGGCTTTAAATCTTTTAAAAGTTAAATTATGCTTTACAGCTTCATAGTTTATAATTATTACCTTTTTACTTTAGTAGCTTATAATTGAAAATTTGTGTGACCATGAAACTCTTTCATAATAAAGAGTAACTTGTTTTCTGTCTAATGATACCCTTTTCATAATTTTTCTGGAATGGATGTCTGAGGTCCAGGTTTTTTTTTAAAGTGCGGTCAAAATCACCTTGTAGCAAGTTCGGGCTCAAACGTATTAAATGAATATGGGTCAGGCCGTATTCAAGCATTACTTTGGCTTTAAATCTTTTATAGTTAAGTTCTGCTTTATATGCTTCATAGCTTCATTGTAACTTTGTAATTGTTGCCTTTTTCTATTCCAATACACACAATCAATGCAAATATGTCAATAACTTTGTTTGGACTAAGCTAACAATGCATAAAGGCTTTTGACCCATATTCATCGTTTCTGCCCAAACTTTGTACAAAAGGATTTTGTCATCCATGGCAGCAGAGTTATGAATAAGGTATCATCAGACAGAATATTAGTTTTTCCATGAAAATGAATATAATTCAAGGTCACACAGCTTAAAATTTTTGAATTGGAATCTGCCAAAGTTGGACATTTTGATAGTGCTCATACCACGAAAGGTGCTCAAGGCACGCCAACGTTACACCTGGCCATCTAAGATGGACAGACAGACAGACAATTAAAATACATGTAGACAGACAGACAGACTCAATAATGAGGATTGTGTATTGGGAAAAAAATGGGATAGATTGGATAAAAAGATAATTAATTAGTCATTCCATTATTAACATGAAGCATGATGAAGCATGCAGCGTACGGCAAGGATTTTTTTTTAATTCTATAATCCATAATGATACATTCAGTCTAAAATTACCATTTGAATTCAATGTGAAGCTTAGTTCGATGAGGAAAACCAGTCAATATTACTGCATCACATGTTTATCTTCTGTAGGTGATTCTGTCTGTTTTGAGCCAGAATATCAACACCTCTAGTCCAAACTGCACCCTTAACTTTGTGACAATCAAAAATGTTTGGTCTTCAATCTTTCCTTTCCTCTTCCAAGCTCTTAACCTTTTTTTTGATGAAACAATTATATTCTTGGGGAGTCCTGAAAAGGACTATTGATAATCTTTCTTTCTATAGTAATAGTAATACATGTAGTTCTCCTTTGAACTATAAGCTCAAGAAAGATTACCAACAGTCTTTTTCAAGACTACTAATGGTCCTTTTCAGAACCCCACGCACACACTCGAGAAAGAAAGATTATAGACAGTTCTTTTCAGGACTCCAGTATCAATCCAGTATATTCTTGTATCGATGTTAATAAGGGAGTTTACAGATACAACCTAATCTGCGCATGGGCAGATAAAGGTCATTTGTACCAAAAAGGTAAAACCCACAGAGATGAATACTGGATATGCGCTCATGAAAGTTATGTATCATTATTCATTTATGCACCAACGGTACATTCTATGATACGCAGGTGGAAGTATTCTTTTCAAGAGGGCAAACAAAAGGTATTCATGAAGCACATCTCTATGGGCGGCCAAGAAGGCCAGAACTAATAAAATAAAATAAACAAACAATGACAGAAATAAACAAAGATTCAGAAATAGACATGAAGATAATGCAAAAATAAAGACAACATCACAATTTAAGCCTCACTACAAAAATAAAACAACTATCGAAATAAATATAACTCAGGAATAAAGACAACCACAGAATTAAAGATGAATGCGGAAATAAAGACTAACCACAGAAATAAAGACAACCACAGAAATAAATATAACTCAGGAATAAAGACAACCACAGAAATAAAGACAACAACAGAAATAAAGACAACCACAGAAATAAAGACAACCACAGAAATAAAGACAACCACAGAAATAAAGACAACCACAGAAATAAAGACAACAACAGAAATAAAGACAACCACAGAAATAAAGACAACCACAGAAATTAAGACAACCACAGAAATAAAGACAACCACAGAATCAAATATATCTGCAGAAATAAAGATAACCACAGAATTAAAGACAACTGCAGAAATAAGGACGACCACGGAATTGAAGAAAGCTTCGGAGACAAAGACAACCACAGAACAGAAGTTTAGAAAGGTAGGCCTATATAACGACTGAAATTAAGTCTACTATAAAAACGATATGCCCGCTCCGAAAATTAAACTATCAAGTAGAAATATACGATCAAAAACGCAAACAAACTGACAATAAGAGGACAAGAGAGGGTGTCCTAACGCAAAAATTAACGGAGCACGCGCACATGCACACGGCTAGCTAGCTGTTCGATTCCACTGACCTCTATAGAGGCCAGTGTTCGATTCACGTATAGCTCGCATGTACACAGACTATGCCTGTAATCTATCCATGTACAGCGCTGTGAAGTTCGGATATTCATATTCACATTCAACTTGCGAAGTTGGTTGGATATTCGACATGCATATTCGAGAAATTCGATATTTGTTATTCAAATAGTCTGACGGCTTTAGCGGGGCAGGCAGCTATTCCAAAGGTCTAACACGGTCAGGGCAACCCAAACTACTTCGCTGCCCTGGCCCATGGGGTTTAAGGATGTGCAATTCAAGACTATTCACGGGCAAGGAATTACAAAAAGAAAGAAATATACTCCATGAGTATAGAGGGCTATAGGAAATGTCTCATTTCTTTAGCGGGGCAGGCAGCTAACCAAAAGGGTCAAGTACAATCCTGGCAACCAAGAAATACTTCGCTTGTCCTGGCCCATAATAGGATGTCAAAATCTAGGCTATTCATGGGCAAGCAATTAAAAACAATTGAAATATACTCCAATGGTATAGAGGGCTATAGAAAATGGCTCAAGGCTTTAACAGGGCAGGCAGCTAGCCCAAAGGGTCAAGTAATATTCGGGCAACCGAAGCTTTTACATTTCATTAAATCATGGAGAAAGAAGACGATTCGTTGTACCGTTCTCGACTTGAATCCTTGTCTAAATTCAGTTCCCCCATCTCCTCCGCGAAGCGTGGAAGATTTGTAATCATATTTGTTGATACTTTTTTTTGTTGTGACACTCTGGCAGTTAACTTTTTTTTCTTTCTTGCTCTCATTAATATACTTTTTCAAAAAAAGCGGAGGGGGGAGGGAGCTCGAGGCTCCCGATCCCCGTCGTTCCGCAGGGCCTGACATGTAGGCATCTCAAGAAGCATTTTCTGCCTGGCTGTTCATTTAGGAATTGGTCATTTTACAACAAACGCATAAAAAAGTATAATTTACTAAAAATCTCGGAAAATTATGTCATTTCAGCATTATGTGTAAACCACCGTTATGGAATTAGAAATAAACCACGTTTGAATTTTATTTCCCCCGAGCCCCCTCCCTGATCAGTACGCCAGTGCCCCCCTGTCCGATCTACACTTTGTGGCAACTGATCTCCCTACCTTTCTTCTTTCTCTTTTTTTTCCTTTCCCTTTCTCCCCTCTTTCCCTTTCCCTTCCTTCTCCCTCTTTCAGGTTCGCTTGGGGGGGGGGGGGGGGCAAGGTCCTTTCGGCCCCTACCCTTCTCCACACGTTGCTGGCGGGATTAATCGCAACTGATCTATCTCCCCTTCTTTTCACCCTTTTTTTTCTTCTTCCTCTTTTTTGGTCCCTTTTAGCTCTCCTTTTCCTTCCTTCTCTCTCTTTTTTTAACGGGCAGGGGAGGCAAGGGCCTTTTGCACCACCCCCATCTCGATCAGCAACTTGTTGGCGGGAAAATTGCAACTGATATCCCCCTTCTTTTCTTCTGCTTCCTCAATTTTCCTTCCCTTTATCTCCTCTTTTCCTTTTTCTTTCCATTTCCTTCCTTCTCTCTTATTTTTTTTATTAGAGGGAGGCAAAGCCCTTTCGCCCCCCCCCCCATCTCCTTCTTCCCCCTTTTCTTTTCTTCTTCCTCTTCTTTCTTTCCCTCTCTCTCCTCTTTCCCTTTCCCTTCTTTTCCTTCTCTCTCTCTCTCTCCCTCACTCTCTCTATCCTTTTTTTGCGGAGGGGGGGGGGGGGGGGGGGGGGGGGCGGGCAAGGCCCGCTCGCGCCTGCATCAACCTATTATATACTAACGTTAGTCCTCAATAATGGATCTAGAAGATTGCTTTACCTTGTTTGAGTGACTGGTAAACATGTTTTTCTCAATTAATTGGTCTAACCGTGAAAACCGTCTAATTTTACTTTTGATTTTCAGTTACGACCTAAAATAGGCCTAAGGCCAAGGGCTGTACTCTACATTTCAAAAACAAAAATTAACGTCAACATTAGAATTATCTTAAAATGTTGTTTCTCTGTTATAGAAGTGGGAAAGGAAAACCTTTTTTCTCAAAAAAAACAGGGGGTGGCGGGCCCCCCCCCCCCCCCCAACCCCCTGTATCCGCCACTTCTCTATACTCGTGGAGTATATTTCATGTTTTGGGGAATTCCTTGCTCGTGAATATTATTGAATTGCACACCCTTAATCCCCATGGGCCAGGGCAAGCGAAGTATTTTGGGTTGCAGGCTGACCGTACGAGACATGTGGGGCTAGCATATGAATGTCGAATATCCATCCGACTTCATAGCGCTGTACATGGATAGATTAGAGGCATAGTCTGCGTACAGCTAGCTAGCCGTGTGCATGTGCGCCCGCTCCGTTAATCTTTGCGTTAGGACACCCTCTCTTGTCCTCTTATTGTCAGTTTGTTTGCGTTTTTGATCGTATATTTCTACTTGATAGTTTAATTTTCGGAGCGGGTATATCGTTTTTATAGTAGACTAAATTTCAGTCGTTATATAGGCCTACCTTTCTAAACTTCTGTTCTGTGGTTATCTTTGTCTCCGAAGCTTTCTTCAATTCCGTGGTCGTCCTTATTTCTGCAGTTGTCTTTAATTCTGTGGTTATCTTTATTTCTGCAGATATATTTGATTCTGTGGTTGTCTTTATTTCTGTGGTTGTCTTTATTTCTGTGGTTGTCTTAATTTCTGTGGTTGTCTTTATTTCTGTGCTTGTCTTTATTTCTGTGGTTGTCTTTATTTCCGTGGTTGTCTTTATTTTCTGTGGTTGTCTTTATTTCTGTGGTTGTCTTTATTTCTGTGGTTGTCTTTATTTCTGTGGCTGTCTTTATTTCTGTGGTTGTCTTTATTTCTGTGGTTGTCTTTATTTCTGTGGTTGTCTTTATTTTCTGTGGTTGTCTTTATTTCTGTGGTTGTCTTTATTTCTGTGGTTGTCTTTATTTCTGTGGCTGTCTTTATTTCTGTGGTTGTCTTTATTTCTGTGGTTGTCTTTATTTCTGTGGTTTTGTCTTTATTTCTGCATTTATCTTTAATTCTGTGGTTGTCTTTATTCCTGAGTTATATTTATTTCTGTGGTTAGTCTTTATTTCCGCATTCATCTTTAATTCTGTGGTTGTCTTTATTCCTGAGTTATATTTATTTTGATAGTTGTTTTATTTTTGTGTTGAGGCTTAAATTGTGATGTTTTCTTTATTTTTGCATTATCTTCATGTCTATTTCTGAATCTTTGTTTATTTCTGTCATTGTTTGTTTATTTTATTTTATTAGTTCTGGCCTTCTTGGCCGCCCATACATCTAGGACTTTGGCAGTTATTATTCTAATATGCTCAAAGTGGAACTTCTCCATGTGTAAAAGATCTGTGGATATTTGGGGTCATTTGTACCATGTGCTATCTGTAAACTCCCTGTAGTATGACATCTGATATGAAGTCATTTGGCAGCTCTTTATGTGATTCCTCTTGGGTATTGTAAAATCATTATGTACATCATACCTTGCCTAGGAATTAAAAAAAAAAATGCAATATACCATTTCCAATATGTAATGTATTCACATTTTTATGAATGTACCCAGCGATGAGTTATTTATTACATTCACCTGCTTTATCTGTTGTATCTCAATAGTCGGAAAGTAAACTGCATATTATATCAGTTGGTGCTAGGTCAAACAAATTGCATGGTGTGCTATAAAAACAACACGTAATTCATGCAAATTTGCATTCTGACAATTGAAATTTAATCATTTATAACAAGTGATTGAAATAATATGTATTGAGGCACATTAATAAAGATATATGTACGGGACTGCACTGACTGTAGCTACTTGCGCCCTCTATACAGCCAACAATGCCTAAGCGGTAACTGTTAATCCCCCATGTTCCACTTGGTCTTATGTTAATTGATAGCTGATTTAATGAGATATCGGTAACCACCTGCCAGTCACCATGCAAGGAGGTCTAATCCCTCCTGGCCACACTAGCGCAGATAGGCTACATGACTTAAATGTCCTTTTCTCCTCTGCTTTCATATCATCTTTTGTCTGTTTTGTATACTCTAATTTACAAAATAACCTTTTATTCTTATTTTTCTTCTACAAATTGTTTTGTTTCTCAGGAAGAAAAGCATGTTGGCAAACAACCTGATTGCCTTTGTGGGAGCAGCTCTTATGGGTTTCTCCAAGATGGCCAACTCATACGAGATGCTCATCATCGGTAGATTGATCATTGGTATCAACTGTGGTAAGCAACGTATCTAAATAATGTATGATAAGAAACAAGTTGTAACAGTAGATTGATTGGTATCATAGTGGTAATAAACATATCTGGTAGCAATTGGTAACATAGTGGTAGCAACTGTGGTAAGCAGCATGTATGAATAGGGGACTATAAGAAACAAGTTGCAACAGTAGATTGATCTGTATCATAGTGGTAAGCAACATATCTGATAGCAATCGGTAACATAGTGATAGCAACTGTGGTAAGCAACATGTTTGAGTAGGGGATGTAAAGAAATAAGTTGCAATATAGTAGCACGACCGTCAGTATCATAGTGATAAGCAGCCTATCTGGTAGCAATTGGTAACATAGTGGTAGCAACTGTCGTAAGCAACATGTATGAATAGTGGATGATAAGAAACAAGTTGCAATACCGGTAGTAGAATGATGATTGGTATCATAGTGGTGAGAATCCTATCTGGTAGCAGTTGGTAACATAGTGGTAGCTATTATGGTAAGCAACGTATCTGAATCGTAGATCATGAGAAACAAATTGGAATGTTTTTACAATCGTCATTATCAATGTTAGCAAACAACTAGTCTAAGTAGTGGATGATAAGAAACGAGTTGATCATCAGTATCATGTTAAAGCATTTGTGGTAAGCAACATGTCTGAGTGGTAGATGATAAGAAACAAATTGGAATGTTATTATAGTCATCAATATCACTGTTAGAAAAGAGAAAATCTAAGTAGTGGGTGATAAGAAACAAGTTACAACAGTAGGATGGTCTTTAGTATAAATTGTGAAAAAAAAATATTACCATTTAATCATCAGTATGGTTTATTAAATGATATCTGAGGGCTATATCGGTAATAGCATACATGTAGCTGCCAACCAATCCAATTTTGTTGAGGAATAATTCCTGTTTTCCGGCATGGTGTTCTGAAAACATCTGTGTAAATGCATACTGGATTTGATCTGATTTGATTGCATGTGCTGTATTTTTGTGACTGAAATCTGTTAATAAAAAACAGTTAACAACTAAATTATTCATAGGTATGAATAATCTAGTTGGTACAAGTACAGGTAGTTGGTAAACCAAGTTTTGTTATTTGTTAATATGTGAAAAAAAGATTTGTCCCGATTTGTTTCTTTACAATGTGACATATTAATGCTTACATTCAACAAAGTATTCGACAAATGCCCTAATTTAACCAGTCCACCTTTCATTCTTGAGTTAAGAAAAAGCAGGAAATTGAGGGGTATGAATAATTTAGTTGTTAACTGTATGTGTACACACTTTGTATTCTTTCATTTTTATGATAGGGCTGAACACTGGTTTTGTACCCCTGTATCTGTCTGAGATTGCTCCTTTTAATCTTAGAGGAGGGATAGGGGTTCTCAATCAAGTGGGCGTGGCAAGCGGTATCCTCCTCTCACAAATATTTGGTCTGCCGGTGGTCCTTGGTAAGTATTGGAGTCCCTACAGAACCTTTGCAAAACAGTTTTTGATTTGATTTTTTAATGTTTTTTTTTTTGTTGTTGATAATTCTGTATCAGCCTCAAAAGCGTTTCAGTGGGGTTCCTCAGGTTCTCTCCTTGGTCCCCTTCGCAAAACAGTTTTTGATTTTTTAAATTGTGTTGTTGTTGTTGTTGATAATTCTGCATCAGCCTCAATTCAGTGGTGTTCCTCAAGGTTCTCTCCTTGGTCCCCTTCTTTTCCTTCTATGATTTTAAAAATTCCTCTGATATCTTATGTTTCATCCTTTTGCTGATGATTCTAACATTTTCTATTCACATCGGACCCTCACACTCTCTTAGGTACTATAAATATGAATATTGTCTTGCTTATCTCTTTAATAGTTATTGTGATTGTTAAAGGTCAAGTTGAGTTGTAGTCATGCAGTTACATTGTGATTGAAACAGTCTGGAAGCAGTTGGGAAAACTTGATTATGTGGCACAGTCAAACCTGATTTAGCGACCACCTGTCTACAAAGACCACATTTTTTGTTTCCCTTGAAAATGGTTCTCATTGATACATGTAGTATAAAAGGAACCTGTACATAAAGACCACTTTTCTTGTCTCCCTTAGGTGGTCTTTATAGACAGGTTTCACTGTACATCAAATTTTAGGTATTTTGTGAGGTTTTTCAATGATCAAAATGAAATGAAACTGACTCAATCTTCCTGAAAATCACATGCAATGCCTGTGAGGAAAGACCTGGCAGCTGTCCTACCCATTTAGCAGATTCTCGTCCCAACAATTCATTAGATGTCTGTAGACCAAGTACACAGGTTGTTTTTAATCTAATTGTGGTCCACGATCTGGATCTAATAAATGGTAACCTTTATAGTTTATAGCTTAAAACCAGACTGCACTACTTGTAGCTATTTTCCCCATCTATATAGCAAACAATGCCTAAGCGGTCCGGGTTAGTCCTCCATGGTCCCCTTTGTCTTATGTTAACTGAGAACTGATTTGATGAGATAACCACCTGTCAGTGACCATGCAGGGAGGTCTAATTCCTCCTGGCCAAACTAGTGCAGATAGGCTTTAACCTGACTGGTATGACTTATATTTGTTAGCCTCTGGTTATAGTTTTCCATAAAATCTATAAGAATATGTACCTTCCTGGGTTCATGAACTAAAAAATGTTGGCTTTTAGCAAACACTAACTGCTGTTCCAACCACATGTCCTGCCCCGTAGCTTTCACTTCTGAAAAACAAGTTCAGAACCATCATAGATTGTTTTCTTTCTTTCATGATCCAGGTACGGAGAAATGGTGGCCTCTGTTGCTAGGTCTGACAGCCATCCCTGGCGTATATCAGCTCATCGTTCTTCCGTTCTGTCCCGAGAGTCCTCGCTATCTCCTTATCACCAAGAATGAAGAGGAAGCCAGCAGAAAGAGTAAGTCATAGTGGTGCACTAGGGTTCCAGGGGAGTGTTTTACAAAGACTAAGATCGACTTTAAGTTGGACTTGAATATGGCAGGCCGTTCATGCCACTGTTCGCTCTCACCATCTATGATCTTTAGATAATATTTTGTCCTTCAATAATGTATTGGCAAAAAATATAGATTCTGTAGATTTGTACGTCCCTTGAGAAACCTATGCTAGGGATGGTGAGAGAAACTAGTGGCATGAAAGGCCTGTCATAGTTAAGTCCACCTTAAAGTCGATCTTAGTCTTTGTGAAATACCCCCCTGGTCTAGCTGTATCATAAAGTTATTGTTATTGTATCAATGACTAAGGCTGTGATGGCATCCAAGCAGGGATTTACTTTGAAGGCTCCTTTATACTTCACTGTTTGATGAAGACTTGCCTCGTAAGACGGAAGTTATTAAAACAAGTTAGTTCTCCTATTCATTTTATTAGAAGATATCCCGTAAATCTCTGTGTATAAGACGCACCCCAATTTGGGGGGCATTTTTTTGTTTTGTTGTTGTTGTTGTGGGTGTACCTGTGTATAAGATGCACCCCGACTTTCAAATTTTTTTGGCGGGAAAAAGAGTGCATCTTTTACACAGAGATTTACGGGAGGCTCATTGATTATCAAATCTTATTGTAAATTAATAAATAAAATTAACTAATTGAAATTAGCCATATTGACTTGATGTTTATATTGTTTACAAAACTTACTTTTTATTGAAATACCTTGTTCATCTTGTTTTGTAAATGTCATTTAAATGTCAATGATGTTATAGATGTTTAATATGAAACAATTCATGAAATTTCAAACATACTTTCTTCTCGTAATCATCGTAAATGTGACTGTACGATCTTTCCCTGTATAGGTCTGGAATGGTTTCGTAAGGATACTGACGTAGCAGCAGACATGGCCGAAATGAAACGAGAATACGAGGAGGAAACAAAGGAGAGGAGAATCACGATCTTAGAACTGTTAAAGAAGAATTCATTGCGAAGGCCTCTTGTCATCAGCATCATCATGCAGCTTTCTCAGCAGTTGTCGGGAATCAATGCTGTAAGTTCTTGCTTTCAAATTTTAAGAGTTGCTTTAACTTCATGAATATCATTTTTTTCATCAGCAAATGTTTTCCTTAGATGGAGCCAGACACTTGTAATACTTTCATGTGCTGAAATAGTCAAAGTTTGGTTGAAAGTTTTTGTGTAATTGAAAACACAAAATGAACCAAATTTGCAGAGTAATTCTGTTAAATGGCATTCTTTTGTGTGAAAATTGCTTCTGTATTCTTAAAAATACATTAAAGACTGGTGCTCAAATGAGTGGAAAGTTATGAATGCTTCTTTTTTTCCAGTGACGGAATATTATATTTACCTTCATTAATTTATTGTACTTCATTGGTCAGATTGCATTTGTCAGTTGTTGCTATGTTTGGCAAACCTCCGTAAAGCTTGCAGGTTGTCAAGAATGTGCAGAAAATGACAACATCCCATATTTAAATGTCAAGAAAATTAATTCTTTTTAAAATTGGGATAATCTACAAATGCATATGGCTGAGTTTCTGAGTATACCACTCTTGTTGGTAATCTTTTTACACAGAGATTGCAGGGGATCGAGATGTCAATTCATCTCAACTCTGGCTTTTTAACCCATTGGTTACTGGAACCGGGTGGTCTTTGTGTTAAGCATATGGAAATTTGATAATTCAGTATTCAGTGGTTTTAATTGCTCGTATTTTGTGCCGGCTATCAAATTGGCTATCAAACCCTATCATAAACATATTTTTTTCTTTTTCTTTAAGGTCCTGTACTACTCCACTTCCATCTTCATTTCTGCAGGAGTTGAGCCTGACATAGCACCATATGTAACACTCAGTACCGGAGGAGCGATACTATTGATGGCTCTAGTTACTGTGAGTAAATAAACGGTCGGTTTGAGCATTTTGCAAAGGCGATGCCTGTTTGCGTAGGTTCTTCTTGCATAAACTTTGACATTCTAACATTCTCTGTATTTCTTTGAAAATAATTAATGGTCCATGTTCTAATAAGGTTATTTTTTCTAAATCATAGATGATGATGGTAGGGAGGAGGAAGATAAGGAAGGAAAGGAGGAGGAGGAGGAGGAGGAGGGGGAGAAGAGGAGACTATTGATTAATCTCTTAGGATAAAAATGAAACAAGAATAAGAGTAAATAGCGATATTGATGATAAATAGAGCAATTGGAGTAATGATTAATGACAACGATGATGATCATCATCATCATAACCATAATTATGAGGCAAATAAACTGAAACAACATGAACTACAACATCAATTTCAATAATAACTGTAATAATAGTAACAGGTAAGATATAATTCTGATACCAGGCAAAAATATTCCAAGAATATAGACGTTTGGCCAAAGGGTAACAATATTAAGGGGTGTGTCTTGTTTTCTAGGGTATAAGACACAATCACATCAGGGGGTGTATCTATATTCCGATGTATACTTGAAGGGTGGATCTACAAAGACTTTAATTGTTCCTGACAAGGATGGACTTTGAAACCATCTTCCATTACAATGGTGTAGGGACAGAAGAAGGAGGAAGAGAATGATCATGATTATTATTATTGTTATAAATATGATGATAAGGCAATAAACTGATAGGATTAGTAATGAACAGGCCTTTAAAATTGTAATTAACACATTTGCTCAAGATGAACACACTGAGGGTGTGTCTTCTTTTCTAGGGTAATGCAAACGTGCATTAACTGTATCTGGGGGTGTATCCTTCTCCCAATGTTTGCATGAAATAGTGATCTTGAAAGCTTTGAATTTTTCCTGACAAGGATGGACTTTGAGACCGTCTCTGTAGCAACAGATTGTGTCTGTCTGAGGATTGTAGCTTGGTAAAAAGACAAATTTGTTGTGATCTAAAGATCAAACAGCCAAATGAAGTTTGAACTTTGCTAGATACAAGTGCCTCAGAGTAAGGTCTGTTGCCCAAGTGTGTGTGTGTAAACAAAGTGTATTCTTTAGAGGGGTATTTCAATGGGCCTTTGAAATATAAGAATAGAATAGTTTATGGTGGTTTTCCTCACATTTATGGTATTTCGCTGATTACTTTTGTCAAAGAAGGGGAAAAAACACAGACTTATAAAATGTTTGTTGAAGGCCTTATGCAGTCATTAGCATAGAGAGTATTAGCAAACCACAAAAGGCCTGTCTTTATCAGCTCGAGTTGGCCAAATAGCCCGCTAGTTTGTGATCCGGGAAATAAGCCAGAAGTTACAAATCGCGTCTTCATCAGCTCGAAACTCTAGCTCAAGAAATTAGCTCGAGAAATTTGCTCAGTGTTTGCGCATAGTTTGAGTTTTCGGGCTGGTGAAGACAGACCACAAATAGCGGGCTATTTGGTACACTTGCCCAAAATAACTTGGGAAGATTTCCTGAGCAAATACCCCGCTATGTAGTGATTGGGCTATTACAGAGATGCCAACCAGTATGATTAAATCGTATTTAGTATGATAATATGAGTGAAATACGATAATATGATATCACCTCTTAAAATATGATTTTTCATCATTTCTTTTTTTTTAACCCATAAAAACCCATAAAAACAGCGGAATCGCATAGAAACATGTCCAAGTAAACCCCCGTAACCCCAATAAAAACTTTGCTTTACAATTTTCTCATTAAATTCTAATGAAAGAGCAAACATTGTACTTGACCGTACTTACCAGTAAAACATTTTTCTGAAATTTTAGTGGCCCTGGGATGACGGGCCAGTGGTAGTGTCGAGTTTTTGTGAATTTTTTTTTTTTTTTTAGGATACTCAGTCTGTTTTTTTGTGTCAAGAGGTTGGCATCTGTGGGCTAATTTCCAGAATTAGAAAATAAAAAAGTGGGCTATTTGGCAAACTAGACAAGCCTATTGACTCTTAATGACATTATTTAAACTTAATACAAACAAGATATTTGCCTCACCGATCCGTTGATCATGTGTCTCTAAGTCGTATTCATACATGACATAGCAAAACTGCATCGTAAAAGAACCGCAGCAAAGCAAAAGGGATTAAGCTCGATGGGCTTTATGTTTCTGTACTTATTAGTATTATTTCTCTATTGCAACCAAAACTTGAGTTTGGATTTCAAGGACAAATACAAAATACAGACAGATAGATAACAATGGTGTAAATAATGTAAAAAAAGGCAAAGAAACTGTATAGTCTGATACATACATGTAAGTAAAGGTATAAGAATAATGTACCGGTATTACAATCAAATTATTACACATCAAATTAAACCCCCGCAACCCCAACAAAATATTTGCTTTACAATTTTCTCATTAAATTCTAATGAAAGAGCAAACATTGTACTTGACCGTACCAGTAAAACATTTTTCTGATATTTTATTGAAAATCTGATTTTTAAAAAAAAGGATACTCAGTCTGTTTTTTTGTGTCAAGAGGTTGGCATCTGTGGGCTCATTTCCAGAATCAGAAAATAAAAAAGCGGGATATTTGACAAACTAGACAGGCCTATTGACTCTTAATGACATTATTTGAACTTACTACAAACAATATATTTGCCTCGCCTATCCGTTGATCATGTGTCACTAGGTCGTATTCATACATGACATGGCAAAACTGCATCGTAAAAGAACCGCAGCAAAGCAAAAGGAATTAATCTTGGTGGGCTTTATGTTTCTGTACTTATTAGTATTATTTCTCTATTGCAACCAAAACTTGAGTTTGGATTTCAAGGACAAATAAAAAAAAATACAGACAGATACATGATAACAACGGTAGAAATAACGTGGACAAAGTCAAAGAAACTGTACAGTCTGATACATAAGTATTTGAATAACAATATACTGCAATCAAATTATTACACATTATCATATAAATTAATGGGAAGCTTATGTTTACAATATTTCATAACGATTGTATTTAACATCAGAAGTAATTAAGGTATTAAAGACCGCATAAGCAGATCACATTTAGGTGTGTGTGTGTGTGTATTTGGTTTTTTTACAGACGTGTAGCAATCAGGTATGATTATTTACATCTGGGGACCGACCTTTAACGCCACCATCCGAAATACTCAGGTTTGAACCTTGCGTCCTTGGCTGAATCAGTTTGTAACTTCTATTGTTAGCTGGATTACAGGCGCACGCCACAAAGCTCCGTTATTCAAGTAATTGTTTTCTCTTTCTATAGGTGCCTTTGATGGACCATGCAGGAAGGAAGACCCTTCACATGCTTGGTCTTGGTCTCATGTTCATCTGGGCTATCGTTCTAACCATCTTCCTCAACCTCCAAACGGTGTGGGCAGGATCCTCCTACATCAGTATCCTCTCCGTCATGCTCTTCGTTGTTGCCTTTGGCCTAGGTCCTGGTGAGTAGTCAACTTTGACCCCTCAACTTTGACCCCTCCTAACTTTTATCCTATGATAAAACACATGTATAAAAATATTCTCGAGTTCTTGGCCCTGTCCTCTAAAGGTTTTGCAATAGGCTAATTTTATAATGTTACCAAAGTTTAATATGCATATGCCTTTTTGAAGTGCCTTGATACAAGTTTTTTTATTCACCTGTTACAAGTAAATTTTTCTATCTCAATTATCAGAATTCAAATTGCATACATTAGTTGTTGCTAGGTACTGCAGGACAATCATGTCTTGCCCTACCTAAAAACACATATGCAATTTGCATTCTCACGATTGAAATACAATTATTTGTAACGGGTGAATGAAATAATTTGTATCGAGGTACTTAAGTATGAATTCAATTACATTACAAAAATGGCCTCTTAGTTCAGACTGATCCGCACAAAAATGACTTGGTGCATTACTGCAAAGTCAGGGAACTTTACTCTCTCTCTCTCTCAATTAGAGGTGTCGTGGTCGAGTGGATACGTCGCCGGACTGTCGATCACAAGGTCTGCGTAATAATAAATGCGCCTCTGAATAGAATTATCTAGATAAACAGCGCTATAGAAAGGCCTATTATTACTTTGTCATTCCTGTTTTCCCTCTCTTTCGTCTCACTTCTTTTTCCTCTCCCAGATATTTGTCTGTGTTTGCTATTAAAATCGAGGGTTATCTCATTATTTCCAAATTGCTAAATCCGCATTTTCCACATGTTTTCTCCTTATCTCAGCATCGATCCCCTGGCTATTCGTGGCTGAGCTCTTCTCTCAAGGACCCCGTCCAGCAGCGGTCAGTGTAGCCTTCATGGTTAACTGGATGGCCAACTTCGTTGTAGGACTCCTCTTCCCACTCATGCAGGTAAGTGGATATTTTGGTCCAGTTAAACCCAGAGAAAATGAATTCTCACAGAATCAAACAAAACTTACACTGAATGTTCAAGATTACAAATAAATGTCATTTGCCAAACAATTTTGGTAGAAAATGTATACTGGCTGAGTAATGAGCATAGAAAGATAAGGAAATCAAGGTAAGTAGCCCCGACACCATTTGTGTAGTCCCATATACATCTTTCTGTTTACAGCGCTTAATACTTTACCAAGACTGGGGCAATTTTATTATGATTTTGATGACTCCAGAACCTTGCGGTACACACCAATACTTACATGCTACATGATCAACTTTTTCTGATCCATTCCACACCTTTTCTTTCACAATGCAATCGCATGATCAGAACTCAACTTTATCTTTAATCATCTCTCTTTTGTAGGATGGCCTTGGATACTACGTCTTTCTCATCTTCGCTGGCTTCCTGGCAGTATTCTTCCTCTTTACCTGGAAGTTTGTTCCCGAGACCAAAAACAAGAGCTTTGAGGAAATCAGCGCCCTCTTCAAGTCGAAGAGCCAGAATGACCATGAGGCTAACGGAACAAAGAATGTCTATGAGCAGGGCGTAAGTGACAAGATCTAACTTTGCATGGCTTGCACTGTGTGGCATGGACTAATATGTGTGGTTTTATTTGCATGCGCATGACTTTAATACATGTAGCTAAACATTCGAGCTGGGATAGTTTAGTGATAGACCATGTTTTTCAATGCAGTCTTGTTCTTGGTACTTCTTTGTCAGACCACAGGCTTTGGATGTTAACTAAAGAATTCGGTCCTGAATGCATTTGCAATTGCATTTTTTTTTTTTAAAGAACACACAAACATTCATATTGTATCCTAAAATTACATGAATTCTCAGTATATAGTACCAAAGGTTGTGCGGACAGATTTTTTTTTTTCCACTCTACAATGTAATATTAGAGTGGAAGTTGGCAGTTTTATCAGAATATAAAGTGCATTTAGGTAGTGCAACTAAAATGACAAAATACCATCCCATGGCAATATTGTGGAAGAAATGCCCCTAAAGTTTGGCCGGTTTCATGTTACATGTAGCATCACGAAGCACTTAAAGGGAAAGTCCACCCCAGGATTTTTTTTAGCTGACGATATAGACCTAATAATACCACGAAGAATGATACAAGTCTCATTAAAATCCATGATCACATAACGAAGATATATCGACTTTTTTATCGAAAATCAGCCGCCCCCCAAATGCAAATGCGTTACATGGGCAAAAAACGATCGCCAAAAAATAACCGATAGTATCGAAATTGTGACGTATGTTGCGAGCTGCCTTCTTATTTCGCAGACATTCACTTTCGCTCGCGGTACACTGTTATCGCACTGACACGACGAATCATGAATGAAAGTGAAAGCGAAAGTGAATGTCTCCGAAATAAGAAGGCAGCTCGCAACATACGTCACAATCGTTTCATGCCCATGTAACGCATTTGCATTTGGGGGGCGGCTGATTTTCGATAAAAAAGTCGATATATCTTCGTTATGTGATCATGGATTTTAATGAGACTTGTATCATTCTTCATGGTATTATTAGGTCTATATCGTCAGCTAAAGAAAATCCTGGGGTGGACTATCCCTTTAACACATTCAGACAGGGTTGATGACAAATCTTTGTTAACCCTTACTGTACTGGGGGGGGGGGGCCTGGGAGGCCCCCCCCTCGACATTTTCGGAGATTGCGCCGCAACCGCTTGGAATTTTGAATTGTCGTTTCATGACTTTTTTCCCTCAACTCTTACGCACATTTTGATACCATTTTCGTCGAAATCGGATATACCTGTAAGGCGTTACACAACAATTAGTATGCGCATGTCATCAAAAAAATAAAAAATAAATTAAAAATCGCATCAAAATTTGCATAAATTATCATTATTAATTACATTAAAATAACTTTTTTGTGTTAGAAAAGAAGTTTCATATGAATAATGAGTTTCCACATTAAAAAAGTGGAGTTTGACACGTTTTCTGTAAAATGCATAAAATTAGCGCATTTTGCATAATTAATTAGGCTAACAACAAAAATTTGCATATTCAGAAAAAAATAATTATACCATCTTGTTCCTTACGTAAATATCTACAAACATGCAAATTTTTGTGTTCATTGGACAATCGACGGCCGAGATCATATGGGGGGGCCTCCCAGGCCCCCCCCCCCCCCCCCCCCAGTCAGAGGGTGCTCAAAATAGCCCAGTACAGTAAGGGTTAAGTGCCTCTTTACAAATTGTTTCATTCACCTGTTGCAATTAATTGTATTTCATTAGTTAGAATGTGAATTGCATACATTCTGTCTTGTTAGGTAGGACAAGCCATAATGTTTGTCCTACCTAGTAACAATTAATATATGCAATTGTGACTATTGAAATACAATTATTTTTCACAGGTGAATGAAATAATTTGCAACACAGCACTTAACAAAGATTTTTGCCTTAAATTTGATTATATTATACAACTGGTCTATTCGGTTTTGATACCTGCACCTCTACAAGGTTGCCCTTTAAAAAATGGACTAGCATACTTCCCATTAATGCAGGGCAAATTTCACTTTTACCACTAGCAGGGGGATCTTTTTACAAGAAAAATGATACCAAATCTACCGAACTTGGTTGAATATTTCTTATTTCCCCTCCAATTTGTGTATCTTGGTATCATTCATATTTCATGTGAAAAGATTTTCCTTTTCGTGGTACCAGTGAATTTGACCCCACATGATTGGAAGTATGCTAGTTCATTTGTATTGGGTCACTCTGTATTTTGCTGACAGACTGTTGTTTCTTGGTCATCTAACATCTTACTAATGATGGTTTCTTATGGAGTAATTCTTAACTTACTAGGTATGTCTTTGTAAGTCTGAACTTATTTTCAAACTAAAAAAAATATGTTTATTAACCAACAACTTCCATAACTATCAGTGAAAGGCAGAATTCTTTTCTTTCTTGCATAGAAACACTTCATTCAAGATAAGATGAAGATATTTCATTCCCATATGAGCCAAACACCAAAAGGGAAATGGGAATCGTGATTAGGGCCCTCGCTGACAAATAAGCTGACTAGTAAAGTTTTCTCTCCAGGTATTGAGAAAATTTAAAGGCAGAGATCAATTACTTTGTCGTAACCATTTTATTTTGCTGGTGCATGTAGACAAATTTGGTTATATTAATAGTCTTTGACCTATAGCTACATGTATATCAGTTCTTTACAAAAAATCCTTTCATTGAAGTGGACTAACCAGTTTTAACAAATTGGAATAAGTGGGCTTTATAATGATTGTATAAAGTTATGCAGATTGGACATTTAGTACAAACTTCCTTCAATAGACAGCTTAAAGAGTTGGTAATTGTGGCTATTTATCTCTATGGGCAAGTTATGAAAAAGCAAAGTACATGTACACTAATGCAATCAGTTTGAGCGCTTTCTGTGAATTTGCTGCCTTGCTGTGCCATTAAACATTGATTTTGAGAAGAGCATTTGTTAGTGATGCATGAGCTTGCATGTAAAATGATCATTTGTCTGAAAACTGCATTACAATACTTGGTCATCAGGAACCCCCCCCCCCCCCCCCCCTCACACCATTCTTGGTTCAAACAGCTGGCTTTCAATCCCTTGATAGCAATAGGGACTTTTAGATTCTGCACAACGAGAACGCGGACTGCCCTTTTAAGGCAATGTGACGTCACTGCCAATGCCTTAATAGGGCATTCCACGTTCTAGTTGTGCAGAATCTAAAAGTCCCTAATGTTGCAATGAAGCAAGCTTCAAACTTCCATTTTTTCTCTCATCAATGTAAAAAACAATACATTAAAAAAGTGCATAATTGTACATGACAAGTGTATATATTATTATAAAATATGAAGAAAAAAAAGGTATATCAAGAGTCAACTTGTGTGAGAACAGGGAACGTACATTTATATTTAAATTGTATATCTAGTATAATCTGTAGAAATTCTTGAATTAAAAAACAATGAACTCATTTAAAGAGCATGGAATATTTAAAAACCTAGATAATTACTCAGTTACATGCATGCACATAATTAGAAATTGTCAAATGGGGACACGTTTTAGCCTCTTAAAGTGTGTAGGAGAAAGGAAAAAATTCTGCTCATTATATTTAACTTTCTATTTTGTTCATCTAATATTCATAACAAATTAAATTACGCTTTGTATAAAGCTCAAATTAGAAATACATCTGTATCATACATAAAATATGCAAGTAATTTTATATGTATTCAGTACTATTGGAGTATTATATTAATTCTCATCTTCATATTTTTATATTTTATATATAGAAAACTACTAGCATAGTCTCTTACATGTATATTTTATATATTACTTGATATCAAATACTTCTGAGATTGATATACTCAAGTATCTAAGTGTATCTACAACATGAAATTCAAATTCTGATCTCTTTAACTCATTAACTAGACATGTTGAATGTTTTTAGTGAAATATATGTAGGTAGACTTTATAAATGTATGAATAACCTATTATTTTGTGGTTTATATGTATAACATGGTACGTGAATACAGGGCTCCACGCTATAAAACCTTTTTGAAGGGGCTGCATGCTTGAGCCTTTTTTTATTTTTTGATAAAGATTTGGGGGAACGGACTATTAAAGAATTACATGTGTATGTGTCAATGGCAATGCGTTCCAGGCACTTGTTGATGTTGAGCTGCGGGTCAAAGGTTATGTTATACCGGTAGTTAAAGACCCTATCCTATAGAAATACAACTTAATCAATGGAAAGCTGAGTGAACGTAGAATACAAATATTAAGACAAGACAAATATTTTCCTTTTCAGTATTGCACAAAAGCAAATTAAAACCTCATTTTCTGCACACCTCAAAATTACGGGTCAATAGGGGTAAAATATACTGCAGCTACGGTGATGACATAATATGTGGACCCTATCGGCTCGCCTTTATAGCTGAGGGGATGAGTTAGTGCTTGATTTATCCAAAGTCATTGTAAATATATGCCTACTCAACATAGATGATGTCATCAAGTCGATGGCTAGTTTTTAGGTCGACAACTTTCGATTTTCAAAGCTTAAGGTTTAGAGTTTTCAGAGAGCTGTTACTCCTCTGACAGATATTAAAATAGCATATAATTGATATTTTTAATCTATGGCTTATAATCTTTCTGTTGATATATAATTCATCTATTTCATATTTCACTTTAGACAGGGTCTTTAAATTGCAATGGAATTAGACAATGTTATTTAGCATTACAGCTAATGTGAAACTAATTTGTCTTTCTATTTCTTGCATAGTACTATAAATAACAAGACATTGTTAGGTATAAGTAATATAACTTATAAAAAAAGATGGTACAGTACATACAATCTAATATATAAGGGGTAAGTTGTTAATGTAGGTAATTTACTATGAAAAATATTGTGCAATTTATGATTTCTATTAGAGTATGCAATTTTGTGGACAATCATTTGTTTTCAGATTTATTTTTTTAATTATTAATATATCTTTATACAAAAAGATTTATGCCAATCTGTAATTTGCCTCAATCTTCCATGTAATTGTGTGCCATGTGATTTGTGCAATCTATGCAATTTATTACCAAAAGTATTTTACTAACCAATGTGATCATTACAACAAAAAAAAGGATTAAAAGCAATTCTGTAAATATGAATGTGAGTCTAATGTTAATTGTGATTTTTTTTTTATATTTATAACGGGGTAAGTAGGTGGTATACATGTAGTACACAACTTTTCAACTACTCTGCCTAATTAAATGCTGCTCTCATGGGCATTTGCAGTTAATTGCTTGGATCAGTTGAAGAACTGTTTAGTGCAGTGCTAGAATGTGAGGTGTCTATTTAAAGGTAAAGACCAGTTATGGTCATGCGATTGCATTGTGAAAGAAACATTGTGGAATAGATCAGAAAAGGTTGATCATCTAGCATATAAGTATTGGTGTGTACTGCAAGGTTCTGGAATCATCAAAATGATAAGAAATTTGGCCCAGTCTTCGTAAAGTTACAAGCACTGTACACAGAAAAATGTATATGGGACTATACGCACACGTGTGTGACACGTGCGTTTATCTCTCACAGACCATGTAGATAAACTACATGTAATTTACCAAATATATCAATTAGTAGGCGGTTTCTTGGCAAAATTTTTATATCTCATATATTAGTCAAAAACATATTCTTTCACATGATTGGTAATAAGAGCTTCCATTTCATTTTTTGAAATTGGGGACGTTTCCAATACTGGTCTTTACCTTTAATTGCAGTCACTCAAAAAACAGCTTACTTCAAATCATCGGGTCATCACGTCTGGTTTGGTGGTCGCGGTTACATGACCTATCATGAAACGAAAGCGGAAGATCAAGTGAAGATACACGTTAAGATGCAACCTTTCGTAGATTTGCTGTAGATTTTTTACAAAGTGGCAGATAAATTGGACCATACCATTTGTAAATGAGGGGGGTTTATTTCATAAACATTACCCCTGACATTTCATGAATAAAGGGGCATGTTTTCACGAACGGTCGCGTAACGTAAACCACCCGACCCAACGCGATGACGCAATGATTCGAAGTAAGCCTAAAATACTGCCCCAAAAGATTACAAGCTAGTGAAATCTGCTAGGGCAAATGAGCAGCAGTAATGGAATTTGGGGCTGGGATCGGTTGCTTGGTTCTATAATGAAGGAAATTAGTTGCATTATGTCAATGTGACAGGCAGTGTGAGTGTTAGATGAATGAGCGTTAAAAAATCAATGGCTATATTTCTGACTTTGAGCTTGATTTTTTTTATATTGCTTAGTCGTTTCCATCCTACATTTGCTTATAATGCATTATATGTCATATGCAGATGCCTTTGATTTTGTTCAAAATGTAGATTTAGAATTGCATGCAGTCTATGTTCGACAAGTTTTTAAGCATGTAGAAATGCATGATAGTGCTTTGCGTTCATGCTATGAATGTTCATACTAATTTTTAACCCATCAGTCATGTACATACAACTATCTGTGTTTAGCATTTGCTTGTTGACATAAACCATAATTGTTTCATATTATCTAAACTTCTAACTTTGATATCATCTGTTACTAACCCATTTATGAGTCTGCATTTATTTTCATTGCAACGTTTTTCGCTGTATTTGATTCCTTCATTTTTATTGTATTGTTGCATGTTTTGTATTGTATCCATAAAAAGTAAAAACTATGGATATTGTACAAAATGTTTCCTGTGGGTACCATTGGATCTATAGTTTTCTTAATGAAATTATATCAAAACCTCTATTTCAGCAAGGCAAGAAGTTTTTCAAATCACACCACATCCTTTTCTATCTTCTTCTTCAAGAATATAATAATCATAATAATATTTGATATTTATATAGCGCACATATCCACCCTGCAGGGTGTTCAAAGCGCTCCAATATTACCCTGGCTCTGCTAGGCTACCTATTTAGGTGCACATAGCATTCAAGGAATTCCTTCCTACCAGTTTATCTTATTGTTCTTCTTGTTGTAAGCGCAGTACTTCTCCCTAAACCTGTGAGGGAAAGGTTATGATTTTGGGCTTTCATCAAATTCTATAGAGTGACTTACATAACAGTATGAAAATATTATCTCTGTCCATCTTTAAATCTACTCTGCATGTGTGCTTGTGTGCTGATACATTTCAGTGTATTGTTCTCTATTTAGCGTGTTCCTTCATCGTTTTCTTTCTCCATTTGCTCTTAATTTCAGGGTCTCCTTGCAAAGAACTGATGACTTCCACCATCTTTTCATGCGTATATATATATATATATATGCATGTAGCTCATCATGTGATGTTCACTTTGTCTCTGAATACTATCAATCCATCCAGCCACAAGAAAACTTACTCAGATACTCAGATATATATATCTCATCACCTTGTACATATATTTTTTTTCTCATGTATCTGCATCATAGTATGGTCCATCAAATTCGCTCCTGCAATACATGATCTGGGGATTACTTTGTTGTACGGTGGTGTTTCTACAGGGTTTTATAATACAGTCAAACCTGCTTTAGTGACCACCCGTCTACAAAGACCACATTTTGTTTCCCTTGAAAATGGTTTCTCATTGAGGTACAGTCAAACCTGCTTTAGTGACCACCCATCTACAAAGACCACATTTTTTGTTTCCCTTGAAAATGGTTTCTCATTGAAACATGTAGGGTTTCATAATACAGTCAAACCTGCTTTAGTGACCACCCGTCTACGAAGACCACATTTTGTTTCCCTTGAAAATGGTTTCTCATTGAAACATGTACCAAAGGAACCTGTCAGCAAAGACCACCTGTCTACAAAGACCACTTTTTGTGTTTCCCTTGGGGGTCGCTATAGACAGGTTTGACTGTACCGTTCTTTGTGGGTCTAGTTCAGGTGCAAGCTTCTGTAGAAACACACCATAATCTGATAAAGCGTACCCATCTCCGGAGGCGGATCTTTCCAGGTTCACTCGCTGTCTTGTTTCTTTAGGGATGTTTCTATCAACGCTAGCACTCTAGGTCATGTGACACAATGCATTTTTGTGCGCAACGCCTACATTCTAAACATCCATTGTACGTGTTAAATTCTGTTAGCTGAGCGAAAAAATGGTTTATTGCACTTCTGTAGAAACAGACTCATTACATTCATATAGGGGTTGACTTTCTGGGCCTCCTTTAGAAACTTGCAGAAAGACGTAGAGTAAGGGTTAGATCTAGTACCAGAGTATTTGGTCCAGGGTTGAAGGTGGGAATTCTCTTAGTGTAGAAATATGACGGTTGAGCAATACACCAGTTTACGGTTACATCAGTGCACATGCGCAGACAGGCTGACCTGAGGTCATTGGCTTTGAAACAAAACCAATGACCTGAGGTCAGTGGTATATATGCATAAATTAAGATTGCGACCATGCAAATAATGATGTGCGCGCACAACGCAGCGCGCAGGCAGTGATGTCATTATAATTTGCATGGGCGCAATCTTAATTTACGCATAAATACATGACCTCTAGGTCATTGGCTTTGTTTACTCGCCAATTAAAATGGCGACCCTAACCGTAAATTGGTGTATTGTCGTCAGATCATCAAGCATCTTACAACCGTACCATAAACAAATCTTAGAGAACTATTACTGAGAGAGATGTAAGTATAAAGTTTGGAATTCCATCGGTGTACTGTAGTCATATGACTGCAGAGCAATTGTCGCCGAGCTAGTGTCATACAACCGAACCAGAGACCAATACTTGAACTGCTAGTGAGAGATGTAGCAGCATACGCCATTTTCGACCTGTGGGACTACATGTAGGTTCTCTATAGTTTGCTTTGTGTGGTGGTGATAAATATTACCAATACTTTTTTAACAATCATGTATTCATCAATATCATTGCCATACACATGTAACTCTTCACTTGTCTGGCAGAATGTTTTTAGTGGTTTATAAAAAATTAGGAGTTCCTTCGCGTAAGCCATTCTGCTACCCAAATGACAATGCTTTTATCTCATTTTAGTGCTTTGTTATTTGGATTATTCAATAGCCTGAATCTACAATGTTGCATTTCTTTCTGCATACGTATCTATGTTGTTTAGTAAGCACATGTCAAAAAAATTCTATTTCATTTGTTCCTTTGTGTTTGTTATCCCTTGCTAAAATATGCATAAGAGGACTCAATGGGAGCCTCAATTGCTGCTTTATGCTGATATTGATAGGCCCATAATGCCATATTCAAGTAGAATTTAACCCTGATTTAGTGTTTAGGCTTTTGTTTAAAATTTGGTTCAAGAAAGGAGGTTGGTGTGAGTTCAACATTATTTTGTTAATCATGAATCTAGAGGGAGGGTAGGGTTAACTGAACAATTAAAATACAGACCATAGTGTTTGGCAGTGGGAGAAATACATCTACATGTTCCATGTGGGACCTTGATATTCCTTGAATATATCCTATGTTTGGAGCCAAAATTGTGTTACATATACTTAAACACAGAATTAAAGGGAAAGTCCACCCAGATTATTTAGTTGGTTTTAATAAAAGCAGAAAGTAAGAGAAACAAATTTGTGAATGTTTGAGCAAAATCTGATTACAAAAAGAACTGTTATTATTTTTTGAAGTAGTCATCACTGAAACACAAATTGGCAACACTGCGACATATCATGCAAGCTCCTCTCCAATTTGCTCTGCCGGTAAACGGAAAATTTCATAAGTTTTTGTTTTCTTAGCTATTTATGATAGAATAAATTTGTTTCTACATACAGGGGTTGTATAAAAACATTTGCAATATTATATAAATTCATAACTTTAAAAAAAAAAAAAAAATTTTTTTTGCTCAAACTTTCACCGACCTGTTTTCTCTCATTTTTCTGTGGTGGACTTCCCCTTGGATGCTCTTCTGGCTCGAAACGGACGATATATTAGACATGATTATTATAATCAAACTGACAAAGTAATTTCAAGTTATGTTAAAAATATAGTTGTCTGCATCGAGTGCAAAAAACAACCAAGTGTATTAATCAACTAATCATTTTTGTATATTTTTGTATATACATTTGTATTTTGCAATACCGGTAGGTAACACTAGACAATTCAGGTATTAAAGGGGCTGTAGCATGGCAAATACTGGTTAACGCCATCTACGACTTCTTTTGGACAACTGCACGTAAACGAATGGACTTGATTAACGGTCAGCGTGTGCTAGCATTCGCGAAACAGACCAAAGGTCTCCTCTTGCTTTGGTTTCGCATATGTTGCCCGCACGTGAATACTGCGGTTGCATCATCCGTATTCGTATTATACCCGATTGTTCTCGAGTCAGGCCACGGGAAGGACATGTAGTCTCGTCATGCTACACCCCCTTTAACAGATAATTGTTGACAGCTGGACTCTGTAAGGAGAGTTCCAAATAGGCAAATCTAATTGGTTTGCTGCTGCTTAGATGTTATGTACAGGCATCACTAATCTGTAAAAAAACAAAAGTAACTAAACAACTAAAATATGTATTATCATCAAAGTGCATGGAATCTCTGCATGATTTAATTGAAGAAAAAAAATCAATATTTTTCATATTGTCCTTAATTTTGTTAGCATTTCATTTCAGACTTTATATTGTTGGCACACATCTACCACTTTGAACTACATTTTTACTTGATTTTGTGCATAGAATATGACACATCTTCAGAATGTTTTTTTCTTCCTAATCATGGAGAAAATAATTGCAAATGTGGTATGCATGTAGTTGTGTATGATTTTGCTGATGTATGTATTTTGGTACAATTTTTGGATGTATGAATTAACCTGTATATAGATTTTATTATGCTGCAGTATTATACATATACAGTACGGTACATAGTTCTCTTATGCAATGATATTGATAGCACATTATCATGCTACATGTATTACTACATTAGTATAAACCTTTGTTTACCGGTAAGCAATGTGATTGGCTATGTAATATCACTTAACCATACATTTTCCTTACCGACCATGTAAAAAGTTAGGACATTCTGTGGTGGTTTGATAGTCCCATATGGTACCAAGTGCAATGGAGTTCATTTGGAAAATAAATCCCTTTCGTATCTTAGAAAGGTGAATTGCCGTTTGGTCTACAACCAGTTCGTCTACTACCCAATTGGTCTATACCCAGCCTGTCTACTATCCACATGATCTAATAATCATTTTATATACTTATCATTTGGTCCAATTACCATTTAGGCTATTGTTCAATTGGTCTAATTTCAATTAGTCTACTATCCATTTTGTCTATAGTTCAGTTGGTCTAATAAACAGCTAGTCTAATCATTTTCATCTACCATCCATAATGTGTAATAATCATTTGGTTATGATTAAATGATTATTAGACCATATGGAGAGTAGACAAAATGGGCATTAGACAAACTGGCAATTAGACCAAATAACTATTAGCCTAAATGTTCATTGGACCAAATGATAAGTACACAAAGTGATTATTAGACCATATGGATAGTAGACAAAATGGGCATTAGACAAACTGGCAATTAGACTGACCAGAAATTAGACCAAATGAGCAATAGACCAAATGGGTAGTAGACTTCTTGCAGATTAGACTAAATGACTATTAGCCTAAATGGTCATTAGACCAAATGATGAACAGATAAAGTGATTATTAGACCATGTGGATAGTAGACAAGCTGGATGAAATCATCTACTCAATGTATAAATAACAAGTAAATGTGGTTATACTCGTGGGAGGAAAAAGAATAACTATACACTGTAAGCAGGAGTAAAACTAATGTAGTACTTGTGGTTGTACTCGTGGGAGTAAAAGGAAGTATTACTTATGAATTAATTGCAATAGTTATTACTAAATACATGAAGCACATTCCAAACTCTCTGCATTTTCATCAGGCATCTGCATCTATGAACCGCATGGAGAATAGGCCTATGTTGGTATGAAACAGGATCCGAAACACATACAATATTGGATTTCTTCTATGTGTGTACAACTGTACAGTGCGAGTCAAAAAAAAGTTTACACCTAGAAAATTGCTAATTATTTTAAAAATCACTTACGAACGGTAAATCATTATACATCTTATGAAGGAGTGTTTTATCCCGAATCATTTGTCATCATTTTTGTGTGGTATGTGTATTTGTTTTACTCTCACACGGTATATATACACTTACTAATGTCCGCAGAACTCAAACGCTAAATCGACATTCCTCAATATAACGGGTGTAAGAATAAATTGAGATGTTTTGCACAGATGAAGGTACATTGTACAGTGGGTTTTTTTTTGTTTTTTTTTTTGGACGGGTTGAAGTGATTTCTATCTAGAATGGGTCAAGGAACACTAGTATATAGGGCCTTAAAAAAAAAAGATGTTGTATTACCCTTTGCGACCGACCCAAAAATCTTGAAATCTACAGTCGGCTTTTTTAAAAAGTTTTTTTTTTTTTACCATTTTACAGATTGATTTTTTTTTTAAAGCATTCAAAACTAAGAAATATCAGACCAAAGAGGGTGTAAAAAAAGTTTTTAAACCAAAAAGATTTCTGACCGACCGACCCATGTTTTGGCACCTAAAGGGCAATACAACATCTCTTCTTTTTTTTAGGCCTAGTAGATGTACATGTACATGTAGGTTCATAGCCAGTTGAAGTTTTTTCATCTTGTTGTAGGTCAGTACATAGTTCATAAGTAATAACAAAAGACTGGTTAATTTTTATCAAAAATCTTGTTTGTTTTTTCTTCAAATTTCCATGATTCATGTTTTAGAGTGTTTGTGGTTAAGGAGATGATGTCTTTTTGTATTAATAATGATGATAGTAATAATAAATGGTATTTACAAAGCCCTTTTAACAAGTATTTCAAAGTGCAGTACAATCAAGAAGTCAAGAAACTTTTACAGACAATGCATCAGCAATTGATTACATAAATATAAAGCTGAAACATAAACATAAACATACCGTATATCAAATTACTGTAATAGACTACAACAGGGATACCTGCAATGTATGAAGCTTAGGATGAAGTTACAAGAGATAAGTTTGTATCATTTCAATAGTCAGAATGCGAATTGCTTATAGTACATGTTCTTGGGAATTAGGACAAACTTTAATGTCTGTCCTACCTAGAAACAAATAATGTATGCAATTCACATTCTCACTATTGAAAGATTTGTGCACTAAATTTGATTTCATTACGAAAATGGTCTAATAGGTTTCTACAATGGATTAAAAGTTGTTAGACAATTTGCTGTTACAGAACCAGGGCAGGAGAAGAAAGATTCAATATTGATACTTTTCTCTGAAAAAAGATGGTATATTTTCAAAGAGTGCAATGTTACACATGCAAGGTCCGATATTTTGAAATACACATGTACATTCCATGCATTGTATGGCTGAGAGGGAAATGAATTCAGCTTTCCATTGATATAAAGTTGTATTTTTATCAGATTGTGTCTTGAACAGATATCTCTATAATCATGTTGTGAACATTTGCAAGTGCTGTAGCTAATTACATGTATGTACATTAATGTGATAAATGTACTTGAATATCTTGCTAATCAACAATCGTTTCTGAAATGAAGAAAAATCATGTATAGTCTACTTGACTGCCACAGTTTTTAGCCATTTTATTTAAACAAACATTACCATACATGCCAACTGTTCAGATTAAAGAGGAACATTCCTCTTTTTGGGAGAAGATAATTATCATTTTAATGCAGGTGTTCCTCTTCCTGTACAAATTTGTCTGTAGTATTGAATAGGAGAGTTAGGATTGTTCCTCTTTTTTTTGAAAATAGCATAATTTGTACAGATTTCTGATTTTCAAATGTTGGCATGTATGCATTACATTGGGGTCAAAATTAGTACAGAGTTTGCAGTGATAACATTATTATGCAGATAAATTCGGGGTATTCTTTTTTTGGCTATTCTTGAATTAAGTGCTATGATGTAATTGGGCAAACAGTGTAAGCTTTCCATTGAAATGTTATGCAAGATGGTCCAACAGCCAATCAAAATGATTCTCTTAAAGGGATATGAAGTTGCATAGGTTTCAAGAAGAACTTTGATTGGCTGATTTAAATTACTTCCAAATGCAGATTTAATCCAACATGAACAAGGCACATGTATGATTAGATTCAGAACCAAGCCCAAAACTGGTATATGATAATTGTCTTTATTTTCTCCTAAATGGACCCTTTTATAATCGGCACATTGTACAAAAGACCCCAAATATTCTTTAAACCCTGTCTGCACTAGTTTGGCCTCGGGGGATTAGACCTCCCTGCATGGTCACTGACAGGTGGATATTTCATCAAATCAGCTCTCAATTAACACAAGAAAAAGAGGATCATGGGGGACCAATGGTCACCGATTAGGCATTATTTGCTATATAGAGGGCGCATTTAGCTATAAGTAGTGCAGTGGGACTTCAAAGCTTGCGCACATGAAGAGATTAATTTTTGTGCATTTTAAAATAATCATCATCATCACATGAAGGTGCTTCATGAATCCCCTCTCCCTCTTTAAACTGAATACTTCCACCTGTGTAATCATTGAATATACTATTGATGCACCAATGACTAATGATGACATAACATTCTGGAGTATGTATCCAGTATTTGTTTCTATGTCTTTTAAAGTTGGGTACACTCGCTCGAACGAAACGTGTTTTAAACTAAACTCTTAAAAATGTATGTATCCAGTATTTGTTTCTATGTCTTTAACAGTTGGGTACACTGAAACCTTTATTTACTTCTATCAACTGGCTTATTGATTAACTTTTTATTTCCTTTTGATGTACATGTTTTTTGAAAGATGTATTTTCTGAAAAAGATAGCTGTAATAATTGATACAGTTAATTCTGTGTAAGTTGAATATGTTGGGACTGCAAGAAAAAGTTTCTCTTTTATACAAATTTGACTGTGGAAGGGTAAACAAAACATGATGTGCATATTTTGTACAAAAATTGATTGAACTCTGAGGAAGATTTACTTGTGTAACTTAGAGTTCCGCAGATTTAACTGTATATATTGATATAATCGTGATGGTTAGGACAAAATGTCTCCATTTTGAATCATACCAATAGAAATATGCAGCTGAACTGGTTAGAGAGAGTATGTCATTATATATTGATCAAATCATGGAATTATTAAGGGGAAATTATTTCTTGTGCTAGGGGTTGATTAAACAGTTTGCCATTAAAACTTTGTATTGCTTTCAAAGCACAGATTTTCTTTTGTTTTCCTTTTGTGCCATTGGTCCGAATAGTTGTCATAGTTACTAAATAGACCGGTTTATTAACATATTCAAACTTCTGGATGTTTCTCTCCTGGGGACGTAGTGACAAGTTATTCCATTAACCTGTTATTCATGAATGAACTACAATACTTGGAATCCAGTCTGCATACAATGACCTGTTGCTATGTCAGGTAAGCCTCAGATAAGCTTTTTGGGTGTTCTAGAAACATCTTTGTTTAAAAAGTATGCATTCAATTTGAATAATATGGTTAATAGTAAACGTATAAACAGTTTGTTAATGTCACAGTGGCTTTTATACATTGTACATAAAAGATTACATGTACATGTATACCGTAACTCTGTGTTGTCTTTCCGTCTGTCCATCAGTCTACATTTCATCCTCCCCCTTTCCTACATGTTGCTTTCTTAGCCCATCAAAATCTCTCTCTCTCTCTCTATATATATATATATATATATCTATCTCTTCCTTCACTCATTTCTTCCTTGTACTCATTGCCCATCTCTTTCTCTACCCCTTCAACACATAATATGCAATTGGCTTTAGGACTATTGAAATACAATTATTTATACAGGTGAACAAAATAATTGGCAACATGGCATTTAAAGATGTATGCATTCAATTTGATTCCATTTCGAAAATGCTCTATTCAACAAATATAACTTCATGTTATTTTCCATTGTAGAATAACAACAATCTACATAATTATAATGTTAGCTCAACTGCAAGTATGTCTAATAAACGGCTCTAGGACACCTACCCCCTGGACATCCACGGTATCCACCCCCGGATAACCACCCTCAGTCAACTTCTCCCTAGTGAAAATAGAGTGAACATTCACTCTTTTTACCTTAGAGAGCACTCGCAAATCAATCGATATTCACTCCTAAACAAGTGATCCCTGACGTCACTCCAAAGAAGTGAAAATTCACTCTATTTTTTTTTTAAAGAGTAGAACAACTATCCTAGGGGTAGTTATCCGGGAGTAGTTGTCCTTGGGGTAGTTGTTGTGGGGTATTTGTCCTGGAGGATATTCGTCCTAGAGGGTGGTTGCCCTAGGGGTGGTTATATCTAGGGTAGGATGTCCATGGGGTAGGTGTCTTGATACGCTAATAAACGGGCTATTTTCTAAACCTGGAATGCATTATTGAGAAATCAACACAATACTGTAAGAAAAACAGTACTGCATTTGAAATCAAATTGCTTCCGAACCACACAAGAAGAAATATAAATGTCAAATCAATATAAAGCAAACGGCAATACTAGAACTTGGCTTTCCAATCACAAACAGTCAATTGCATTTATCAGCATTTTCTTTAAGAAATAATCGAACCTCACATTTTCACAAGAATAGCAAGTGGGGTATTGTTCTGAACCATGATATTTCTGTATCTTTCAGCTATGAATCCTTTAAAAAGAGAATAATTATCATAATTATATGGCCTAAAACCGACTATACAATAAAGTCAGGGTTATATTATATCCTGCATCAAAAAATTGTTGGCTTTTGATTGGTTGAGAGCTCGTTACATGACCAGAAATATTTTAACTATTTTTAGAAAGTACTATATGAGAGTACTTATTTGGGAGTACTATTTTGGAGTTGGAAAAAAAAATGAAAACTAATTATTTTAAATCTTTTTAAGATAAAAATTGACATTTTTTTTGTTTTAAATGTTTTTTCTCCCCTTAATGTATTTTTTTTTTTTTATTAAATCATTTTTTGATGCAGGATATAAAACAAAATACATGCCTTCTATTCGAGGTACTGGTTAAAACTATGGGCCTCGGTGACTCCAAAAGTACTATTTGCTGAGGGGCGCATTGGAGTCACCTCTTGCGCATAGTTTTAACCAGAACCTCTCAAGACAGTGTATATTTGTATAATAGTACTTTGAAAGCACCTTGAGCATCCCCCGGTGTGGATACATATTATGTATTCAATATCAATGTAGCCGTTATTGAAATTAATTATTTGTAGAATCACAAAGTATGCTTAACATTAATCAGAATTTAATCTACAATATGTTTTAAGAATACCTGATAAAAAAGCTTTTCTCTAAGACAAAGTATTTCATCACTAGAAAGCAGCTTCATCTAATTACAATCTATACAACATCTAACAAAGAATTATAACGCAATTTACTACACAATTCACAACAGGCTATGTTCCGGCTAGTTGAAAACTCTTCAGAAATACAACTGTATTTTTGTTTGTTTGTTTGTTTATTTACTTATATACGGTGATTAAAAAACATGCTTTCAGCTTAGCATAGCTGTTTTTCAGCATGTCCGTACATGGTACATTAAAATGCATATGAATAAACAGATAAAACACAAAAATTAAACAATAACAAATACATAATATTCAAATAAGTAAATGTAAAGAAAGAAAGAAAGAAAAAATACAAATTTAAATAAAATAAATATAATACAAGTTCAACAAAAGAAATACAAATGCAAGTTAAACAACAGAAGGAGAAAAAAAAAATATTATTTAAGAAACTAGAAAGGGTTGGTGTATAATTGAGAAATCAATCTGGTGAAATTATTTATGTTATTTGCTAAGCGGATTGACTCTGGGAGTTCATAACACAGTTTGATACGGATATAAAGTGAGCTATTTTTAAGAAAGTTTGTCTGGGGTGTGCCTTATTAAGTGAAGAATACATTTGTGGTTGCGTAAAGAATAAAAACTTTCCTTAACAATTATTTTCGAACATAGAGGTGGTGGTGCCAGGTTATGGATCCGTTTAAAAATTAAAATCAATAAGTCCTTTTTAATCTTATTGCTAATGCAATCAATTTTTACATTATTATATATATCTTTTCTGCTATATCTACAACCTACATTCAAAACTATTCTCAAGGCCCTATATTTGCAATTTAATTAAATGATGGGAAGAAGGACAAAGCCAAACGACATGACAGTAATCAAAATACGATTGAATCATTGTGTGATAAAAGACAATAGCAGTGTCCCTATCAATATATGGTCTAGCTCGTCGCAACACGTAACAATTTCGGAGTATCTTTGATTTTGTATTTTCAATTTGGGGGGACCATGATAATGATTTATCCAAAATGACACCTAAACATTTTAATTCATCAGTAATTTCCAAAGAGTGACCATTGATACATACTTTGACATGCTGAATTTCAAAAGATTTGTCCTTGTCCCAAAGAGAATAAACTTACACTTTCTTTCATTAAGTATCAATTCATTATGTGAAAAACCATTTGTCCCTAACTCAAGATCTTCGGTTAATATTTTTCTGTAACTGAAGCGGATCTTAAGAGGCAAAGTAAACACAAGTGTCGTCTGCATAAAGAGATATGGAGCAACTCGAACAACTTTCGGCAAATCATTTAGGTACAAAATAAATAAAAGTGGGCCAATTATACTGCCTTGAGCTACACCGTGTTTGATAAAAGACACGGCTGATTCATTGCCATTTATTACTGTTATTTGACTTCGCAAGTAAAAATAATCCTTGAACCACTCTATTACATGTTCATGAAAACCATAGAACTTTAACTTACGAATGAGTATATCGTGAGATACCATATCTAATGCTTTTTCAAGATCGAGTGACACCATACCGACAACATTGCCAGTGTCAATGGCTAAATAACCTAATATTTTCAATTAAATCTAATAATGCAAACGTGGTTGAATACTTAGGGCGAAATCCATATTGATTACTAACCAGAATATCATTTTCGTCTGAATAAGAATAAACTTGTTAGGAAAACAAGTTTTTAAGTACTTTTGACAAGACGGATAATATGGATATTGGCCTGTAGTTAACAGGAAGCATGTTACCACCGCCTTTGAACAAAGGAGTTATTCTTGCTCGTTTCCATTCGAGGGACACGACCTTCTTTTAAAGACAAGTTTATAATGTGCGTCAGCGGTTCAATAATATTCGACAATGAATTCTTCAGAACACAACAAGGAAGGTGATCAAGACCAGTAGCCTTGTTACTGGGAATTTCCTTAAAACAAAATTTAACATTTTCACATATTACTTGATAAAAAACAAATTCATCATGAACGGTAACACTGTCCAAGAACTGATAGGGATCCGATAAAAATGTTACACTTTGCTTACGAATTTCTGCAATCTGGCTGAAAAAAATCGTTGAAAGCATTGGCCATAGATTTATTTCCAATAACTTCAGTACTATTGACAATAATTTTTTGAACAAGTTCATTATTCCTTTTTTTTTTGAGGACATAAAACTTTTAACAACTTCCACATTTCACCAGAATTTCCTCTATTCTTTAGAATATTTACAGTACATTTCTTTTTTCCTTCCTTATAACACTACATCTACTAAACTACAATCAAAGTTCTGACCCTCTTTCACAATTTTTATTTCAGCATTGTAAAAAAAAAGTGCATTTATTCACACAAATGAGATATTGAACAATTAAATTCATTTCGTAATACATTCACTTTCAACATAATGTCGTGATGAATCTTTCCTTCGCGCAGACAGAGAACGGATCAAAAGATACCACCCCCACCCCCCCCCCCCCCCCCCTCCCCCCACCCAGACATGGTTTTGTCCATAGCGTAATCGAGAACAACGAGATGTACATGTTTGGTAAAGCCACCATCACACCAAACTAGTTCTCACTACGTTCTGGAACCGTTCTAGAAAATCGTAAAAACGGGTTGTGGACGGGGCAAATTGTGTAAATAATGTCTATAATACGATCCTAGTTCGTTCATAAACAGTCCTCAATACGTCCATCTCGTCTGTACCCCGTCCACATGCAGTCAGTTCATACCAAGTTCAGATCGGGCAAATTTGCCATTTCCAGGCAGTCCAAGCCAGTCCGTAGTCAGTTTAAACCCATTATTAACTAGTTCCACCTCGTTCCCAATACGTCCAAACCCATTCTAACTAGTTCACCACTAGTTTTTAACCCGACCACCCCGTCCAGAGACAGTTCAACTCGTCCTCATCTCGTTCTTAGTGCGTTCGAACGCGCTCCTAAAGCGTGTGCAATCCCGTCCTAGCTCGGGAGCTATAAAAACCCAGTGCGTTCTCGCCATTCCCCATTCCCGTTCAACCTCAACGCTTCAAGCCTGGCAGATCAAGAAATTTAAGTGAAGCCCCCATCACACCAATCTAGTTCTCACTACATCCTCGAAAATGTTGCCAAACGGGCTCAAACTGTGTGCGAACGGAGTGAACGTATTAGCAACTATTTTATGATCTTTTTAAGAACTCCATGGACGGGCTCGGACTGGCTTGGACGGGAAGGGTGCTCTAGAACTTTGAGCCTGTTCAAAATTGTCCCCGTCCTGCAATTAGACGGAATGACAACGTACTTAAAACTAGATGGACCTACTACGAACATAATTGACGTACTACGAACGGAATTGCCGTACTTCGATCCTACTAGGAACGTGTTTCAACTTGATGTGGTCGAGCATCAATTAGCAAGAACGCGCTGGGTTTTATAGCCTCGAACCAGTACGGGA
>JAVYIG010010963.1:0-64548 GCA_035222895.1 Strongylocentrotus droebachiensis | reverse complement strand
TTGGGGTGCGCAGATTCTGCAATTTAAAAAGACATTCTTTTTAAAATCTAAGATGGTCATGTGATTGAAGGGTACTTTGTGCATTAATAATATTTCTCTGACAGCTATATCTAAAAGGAAAATTACAGATGACTTGAGTAGTTTTTTTTGCATGGAAATCTAACATTATTTTGTCCTTTTGTCAAAAATTTCAGGATGAAAATTATTACCGGTACATACATTTTGTTTGTTTGAGGGGAGGCGAAATATGCTTTTTGAGTTATTTCGAGTTAGTCTGCTCCTTGTACACTCCATTGCCTTTTAACATTAAAACTCAGGGAATGTTTGACCTTTGATTTAGGAGGAACATGGAAGATTTTCAAAACCTTTTTTGGGAGAGACTGTCATTATGCATTTTGAAACATGGGAATATAATAAAGACAAAAACATCGACCATTGAATAAATAGAATGCACATGCATAATGTAGATATTACTTGAGAAAAGAAAATGAAAAAGAACTAAGAGAGAAAACAGGGAAAATGTTATTTTATCATGCAAATGAAATCACCCTCATAAGGAATATAGCTTACTTTTTAACCTGTCAGGAAAGATGCTACACTAATATGTTTTCAAATGTAAGTGTAAATATGTTTCCACTAATAAGTTCATGTGTTGTTCATAACTCACAATATATTACATCTCTATCTCCTCTGCGGGGAACTTCTTGTCAGCATTTAGTGTGTCTACGATTGATCTTTGTTCACTCATAGTTTTTAACAATGGAGATACATGTACTTGTAGACCTTAATGTGTACATGCACCTCACAATGTATCGTTTTGTGTACTAACATCCATCTTGTTTTGTAATTCTATTCATTACTATTGATATTTGTGTACTAATTGTCATGAATTCTATATTGTAATGTAAATCACACCATGTTTTCCTATCAATCTTGTGTTTCCATTGTGCATGTTTCTAGCCTGAACCTAGAAGAAGAAGAAGTCTAATTCTTGCCCAATTACCCGTTCATAGTAGCGCAGAAATGTAGAGTAGATGCTACTGTATCTTTAGAATTTATTTTTTTTTCACCAAGTGCCTTTCTTTCACCGAGTATCAAAGAGTATCACCGAGTATCAAAGAGTATCACCAGATGAGGGTGAAATCAATTTGAAAGAGTATGTGACATTTTGTGCGAAATTAACGATATTTTCATCTGAGAGCTAGTTGACACCCTTCTAGGTCTTTAGAGATGACATTGTATCTGTCAAGAATCTTGTGATTTTTTTCTGATGTACAATGGCTAAAAGGAAGAAAGTGACAAAAAATATTTAACAGAAGAGGAAAAAAAGGGATTTCTCTTTTTTGGACAGTATGAAACATATCCAAGGAGTTCATGCCATGTAGTTAAGTGCTATGAAATGAAAAAGGCTTACGCTAGATATCTTCACAATTGTTTACAGGGTATGGTTTGTACTTTGTCCGTGGCCTACTGTTTTTTCACTTAATGATTTTCAGAGAAGAAATGTCACTTACTTCCTTATGCCACTGTACTCTAGTTCTGTCCTAGATGTCAGTTATCAGGAGCAAAAGGAATTTGGTTCAGAATAAAAACAAGAAAGAAATGGGAGCACTCAGCTTGCCTTGCTTGGTTTCCATGGTAACTGATCAATTTGCATGAAAGCCATATATTTTTGTCGCCCATCCCCGGGGATGAGTTGAGAGAGTGAGAAGTGAAAGTGAAGATTGAATCAGGAAGGTAAGTTGACTGCTCCTCCTCCCTTCAATTTTGCCGATATCTTTCCTCTTTTCGTTTTGCTCCATGATAACTGTGTGTCTAGCACTTTGGAGGTCCACTGCAAAGGCACTTTTACTCTATCCCGGCCCAAACTTCAAGAAGTTTTGATATTGTTAATTTCATTAAACATGTATGAGCCACTTCAACTAACATACCTACTCCAAAACAAGGAAAGATTATAATGAAGCTTGAAATGAAGTAGTTCCCTCAATACCTAAATAGAATGTTGACAATATTATGTATACATATTATTTTGATATGTGTACCTTCTTTAATATAAGTTTATGACGCATGGTACATTTCAGATGCCTTTCTAAGTATCATTATACATTTGTTGACAATCAATGTTTTATTACCATGTTCATGTACTGTACATGCATATGCAAAGTTTTTAGTTCCACCAATTACTTGCATGCAATGAAACCAGTTTTAGGAATGATATTGTAATATTGATGATAATTAAAATTGCAATCTTTGTTCTTATTTTCTTGTGATCTGTAGGTCAATGGACAGCTAGTGAATACCGGATTGCTACGTGGGTCTGGAGAAAGTGGAGATTTTATAGATTTACTTCTATAAGGGTAAGATTAAATATATGTTTTATATACATGTGGTTTTCCACTGACTCTACAGTTCTCTCTTTCTTTCTCTCATCTGTCATATTCTATCTCTTTTTTCCTTTTGTCCCTCTGTTCATTTGTTTAATTTTCTTTTGATTAACTTTAAAGTTAGAAAATGAATTTGGTGTTGTAGGATTCTGTTAGATACCTGTATTGCTTCCATAATAAACAAATAAATAAATAAATACACATAATTATGTGTCCAAAAGGTTATTGAAAGCAAGATTATAATGGTTTAAAAATACCATTGACATTTTCTTTTAAATAAACACTTTATTCATGATAACAGCTGTGATGTCATTGTTGACATATACCTTACAAATACTGTTCAATTTTAAGATTAGGACTATTTTTCCATGTTCAAAAAGTAAATGTTGATCATGTATTTTGTAAAACTTGTCTTGAATATTGTTATTTCATACATTTGTTCTCAGATGCAATTCAGCTCATTTCTTAACTGTTTTAAAATCATGTTAAATACATGTAGGACTCTTTATGTCACAAACTCTTTACATGTTAGGCTCCTATCAAAGGCTTAAAGGGATCTGGTTACACTCAGATTCTGAAACAAATTCCTGGATTTAGCTCATGCTGCAATGATAATTATAAACCTTTAGGTCAGTCAGGAACTCCATGTCTTTTACAAGCAGATCGCCTGTCTGATTATCAAGATATTAATGATTGGAAATCGAAACCAAATTTTGTGTTTTCCTAACGTTTTCATAACACTACAGTCTATTGGGGAAACAGGTAGGGTAAAACCGATAACTCAAAGATTTTTACTTTTTTAAAGCACTTCTTGATCATTTTGAAGCACAGTTTTTTGTTAGGGCTTCAATATTAGACCATATCACAGACACTGATAACATGTAGGGCCGTGCATCTCAGATTTAACATTGTTGTTAAACGATGTCTTTAAGGTGTCGTAGTATTTCTTGTAATTAGTTTTTTTCCAATGATTCTCTGTCTTTGTGTTCAGGATGATCTGTGGGGTAATGCTATATTCCTCAAGGAGGCTAACGCAATCAGTGTAGAACTCAAGAAGAAGGTAAGATGGTGATGATTCTCAAGATGAAATCATCCGCTCGGAGCCAGAAGGGCATTTAATGATGTCATTTAAAGGGGGTGCAAACTGACAAGACTACGTGTCTTTCCTGTGGTCTCACTTGGGGGCCAATCGGGTATAATGCGACTACGTACGCGACCGCAGCTGCAATCACGTGCATGCAACATACGCGATCATGTAGAGATTAAGCCGCTGACTACTGTTAATCAAGTCCTTTCGTTTACCTGCAGTTGTCCAAAAGGAGACGTAGATGGCGTTCCCTGTATTTGTCAGTTTACACCCCCTTATAGTAATGTCCTTCTGGCTCGCAGCAGATTAAATCATTCTGCATCAATACCTAAAAAGGGCTTGATCGCCAAAAAATAATTGAAAATTAGTACCTAGTGGTAGTAGTAGTAGTAAAAGTAGAAGACCTTATTTGATTACTTGTTTAGGTCAAGGCTAATCTGCCACAAGAGGTCTATGATTTTCATGTAGATTTATTGCTATATGTATATATGTGTGTAGTCTATAATTAATATTTATTTGTTTTCTACATGCACACAGGTATGTTGGAATAGAATTTTGATATGTATTCAAATTGTTTTATATGTGATATAATGTGTATATACATACATGTACTTGTACGTATGTATGTAGACAAGTGGAGAAGCAATAATGAAACCGCTATATGAGATACAAAATATATAAATTTTTAGCTATTTTGTTAAACTAGCCTTCTTCAAATCTCGTAAAAGGGGCACAACAGTAACTAAGTGCGCAAAGTTCAGATAGAAGAAAAGGAGAGTGCGAGAGGAGAGTATACATGTATACATAGATACCTATTCACAAGGGAAGATTAACTACATGTACAAATGACACCCACTTTCAATAACATAACAATAAGAAAACCAATTTTGAATGTGCATGTAAATCATTACTTTCTTCTCCACATGTACCTCTTACCCTAACAGGTGGAGTTCCAATTCGTCCTCCTGTCTGACACGCTCTACTCACCCCTCCCCACGGAGCTGGTCCCTAGCAGCGAGAGCGCAGAGGTCACAGAGAGACCCTTCCCACGGACGGTGGTAGCCGTCGAGGTGCAGGACAAGAAGAACGGGGCAACGCACTACTGGACCTTAGAGAAACTACAGTGAGTGTGTTACAAAACAATGATAAATTATTTGTCAATGGGAGATGGAAAGTGACACAAGAAGAAACTATGCGAATTATTGAATTATAATAAATAATGATGATAATAGTGGGTTCTTGTATAGCGCTCATGTCTGTCAGACTTGACACTCCTGGCGCTCTTGATTAAGGTTAAGGATGAAAAGCGAAAAAATAATTTCATATTAATGCCAGAATAACTACACCTACTGGACCTTATAGAACACTACAGTGATCACATTACACAACAATGTGTCAAATCACAAGAAAGAGTGATACATTATTTGTCAATAAAAGACAGGAAATGACCCAAGAAGAGACTATGTGAAACATTTGAATGGTTAAGGATGTAAAGCGAAAAATGTATTTCATATTATTGCCAGATTACAAATTATTTATTAAAGTTGGAGCTTAATTTTAGTATGCTTGCTTGCATGTGAGGGTACATTGACTAGTCTAATTATTGCTTTAACCTATTAAAATAAGTTACAAGTACTAGCAAGATCATGACATACTACCCTACAAAATATAAAACTCTTTGTATTCCTATAATATTGATTACCGGTAATGGGAAAAAACATTGGCAACTTTCTCTGTATTGACTTGCGATATGATGGGTTAGCACTATATTAATGATAATAATAATAATACATAAGATTTCTATGGTGCCAAATCCGGTTGACATTCAAATATTGCACCAAACCTCTCATTCATAAATCATGGCCTTTCAAACCTATTTTTGCGATGGTAGGAAGCGACTAGAGCTGATGAGAGAGATGTATGACAATGCTGCTGATGCCACACCCACTAGCCCAGATGGTAACATGGGCTTTGAGAACAGCGGCACATGCAGGGATCCGTTCTACGATCGGTTCCCATGGTTCCGTCTAGTTGGAAGGTATGTCTGTTTGTACATGTTTGTCTGTTTGTACATTCTACTCTCGGTATGTACATGTATTCTACTCTCTGTATGTACATGTAATCTACTCTCTGTATGTCTGTTTGTACCTGTTTGTCTGTAAACATAAATGTTTTTCAAAATTGTCAAAATGTTTTAGATTTGATTGCTGAAGTAATTAATATCTCTCCTAACAAAATAGATGATGTTCTGACTGAAAAGTGTTTTATAGATGTACATGAAATCAAACAAGAGTAAACCTGTGGAATGTGTTTTCTTCAATGTAATCATTTGATAGGCATATAACGATGGGTTTGTAGACAATTAGTAGATTTCTAATTCAAATTGTATTTCAATTGAATGTCGGTCATATTGAGATTTACTTTTATTCTGTATTTCATGTTATAGAGTTGAATGCATATCATATTCGCTCTTTGCAGTCATGTTCATTGTCCGGTCAAACCTGCTTTAGTGACCACCTGTCTACAAAAACCACATTTCTTGTTTCCCTTGAAAATTATTTCTCATTGAAACATGCGCTGAAGGAACCTGTCTACAAAGACAACCTGTCCACAAAGACCACTTTTTGTGTTTCCCTTTGGATATGTCGCTATAGACAGGTTTGACTGTAAATGTGTATTCACTACCATTCATACCATTCACTCTTTACATTCAGGTCCTTTTGTGTACATGAGCAACCTGCTCTACCCCGTTCCTCTGGTCCATCGGGTTGCCATCGTCAACGAGAAGGGAGATGTCAAAGGTTATCTCCGCATCGCTGTCCAGCACGTCCTGCCGGACGATGAAACACCGGACTATGGGTCGGGGGTCAGGCAGTCTGGCATGGCCAAGATACAGTTCAATGATGATGAATACTTCAACAGGAAGGTGAGGAGGGGGAGGAGGAGGATGGTGGTGGTGGTGGTGATGATGATGTTGTAATGATGATAATTGGTGACAATGGTGATGTTAATGATTTTGTTTTTCTTTGCCTCATCAGAGGATTTATTAGGTATACATGGTTTACTTTCAAAGATACAATGATGCAAATCAAACTTACATAATCACACAAGCATCATGACTGGCATAACAGAGAATTGAAATTAAGTTTTTTGTTGCAAAGCATTTAAATCATTATTAACATAAGTATTGTACCAATAATTTTGTTTCCCCCTTCTTTTTAAAAAAAAAAACACGTAACAACTCTTTTGGTAAAAACATGTGCTTTTGGTGATGTTAATGATGATGACAGTGATGATATGAATAAGGCCTAAAATAAAAACTTGTTGCATTGCCCTTTGCGACCGACCCAAAAATCTGAAAATGTACGGTCGGCATTTTAAAAAAGTTTTTTTTTTTTAACCGTTTTTTAGAATTTGTTTTATTAATGAATAAAAAAATATGTATTTTGTTTGACTTAGGATATAAATGCATAACAACAAATTATTCCAAACAATCTTCACATTGCTAGCAGGTTTTACAGGTAGTTGAAAACCAACTTCGTCAGCAGGAAAGCACAGAGTGTTGTCTCATAAAGATATGAATGGAATGATGACTCTGAAACGCATGTATTAAAGCATTAAAAACTGAGAAATATCAGCCAAAAGAGGAGGAAAAAAAAACACAAAATAACATTAAAAACTGAAAAATATCGGCCCAAAGTGGGCGACAAAAAAAAAAGTTAAAAAAAAAAAAAATCTTTTCTGACCGACCGACCCATGTTTTGGCACCTAAAGGGCAATGCAACAAGTTTTTATTTTAGGCCTAATGGTGATGATGGTGATAGGGTTTGTGATCAGGATGGGGATGAGGATGGGTGTTGGTTTGTGGGTGAGGATTAGGCTGGTGATGTGAGTTAGGATGATAGTGATGGAGAGTGGGTTGGGGGTCATGTGGAGGTTGAGGGTGAGCGTAAGGATGAGTGTGAGGATGAGGTGAAGGCTGAGATAAGGATCAGTGTGAGTGTGGGGATAAAGATAAGGGTGCGGGTAAAGGTGGGAATAAGGTGGAAATAAGGGTGAGGGTTGGGATGAGGATGGGGATATATATGAATGAGGGTGGGGATGACATTAAGGATGAGTGTGAGGGTTGATGGTGATGCTCCATGAAGAATGGAAGAAAAGAAAAGAGTGTGAGGGTGGGATTAGGGATGCGTGTGAGGGTGGGGTGAAGGATGAGTGTGGGTGGGGTTAACGATGAGAGTGAGGGTGGGTCAAGGATGCATGTGAGGGGTGGGGGGGGGGGGTGGAATGATGAGTGTGAGGGAGTAGGTGGGGTTAAGAATGCATGTGAGGGTGAGGGTGGGGTTAAGGATATGTGTGAGGGTGGGGTTAAAGATATGTGTGAGGGTGAGGATGGGGTTAAAGATATGTGTGAGGGTGAGGATGGGTTAAGGATGTGTGTGAGTGTAGGGTTAAATATATTGTGAGGGGGAGGGTGGGGTTAAGGATGTGTGTGAGGGTCAGGGTGGGGTTAATGACGCATGTGAGGGTGAGGGTGGGGTTAAATATATGTGTGAGGGTGAGGGTGGGGTTAAGGATGTGTGTGAGGGTGAGAGTGGGGTTAAGGATGTGTGTGAGGGTGGGGTTAAGGATGTGTGTGAGGGTGAGGGTGGGGTTAAATATATGTGTGAGGGTGAGGGTGGGGTTAAGGAAGTGTGTGAGGGTGAGGGTGGGATTAAATATATGTGTGAGGGTGAGGGTGGGGTTAAATATATGTGTGAGGGTGAGGGTGGGGTTAAGGATGTGTGTGAGGGTGAGGGTGGGGTTAAAGATATGTGTGAGGGTGAGGGTGGGGTTAAGGACGCATTTGAGGATGGGGGTGGGTTTAAGGATGTGTGTGAGGGTGGGGTTAAGGACGCATGTGAGGGTGGGGTTAAGGATGTGTGTAAGGGTGGGGTTAAGGATGGGTTTGAGGGTGGGGTTAAGGACGCATGTGAGGGTGAGGGTGGGGTTAAGGACGCATTATAGGGTGGGGGTTAAGGATGTGTGCGAGGGTGGGGTTAAGGATGGGTTTGAGGGTGAGGATGGGGTTAAAGATGTGTGTGAGGGTGAAGCCTTCATTGTGATGGTGAAGCCTTCATTGTGATGGTGATAATGATCGTTTTGTTGATAGTGATCATGGTGACATTGGGACTTACAGTAACGAATCATGTCTATTTATATTTAGAGAAATATTTGATAAATTTTCTTTCACAACTGTAATTTGCAATGCTAAATTTGATTATTTTGAAGTCTACTTTTATCCACCCAAATATGATTCCTGTATTTATTTCAGCTGAAAAGAAATACATCCGGCATCAACAAGGCAATCTGTCGTTCCAACATATCAGAGGAGAATGTGCGTATCGTTGAAGGGCACAGAGAAAACTCTGACATGGGTATGATATGAAACATTCATTATTTTATTTTTAATGTTGTCACGTTAAGTATAACGTCGACAACTAATGCTATGGTCACATTACCCAAAAGTAGCCTGCTCGGCGGCCGAGCGGCAAGTTTTTAACCAATTCTGCCCGGCGGCGGCTGCCCAGGCATCGCTCGGTCGCCGCTGAAGTTTTAGCGTGGAGTTAAAATTTGGGCGGCACCTGCTCACTTTTCACTTGCCGCCCAAAATACGCTCAGTGCCTGGGCAGTCGCCGTCCGGGCACCAACCTAATCGCTGGGCAATGCCTAATTCCAGCAGCAACCGAGCAGACTACTGATCGGTCGGTCGCTGCTCTGATTTGTGACCATAGCTTTAGTGTAACCAATACCTTGGATTACAGTGTCTGATCCAGTTGTCTTTTTCAATCAAATGTATGCAGTTCTTTGAGTTTATAAATTAGAAAGTGATTCATTATTACAGTGTATAGCGGTGCTTTCCCTAACTTGACCTGATGAAGAAGGTTTGGATTTATTTAACATTCATTTCATATGGGGTTAACTCTTTGTTTTGATGCTTCCAATTCAACAGGTTTCAACGTTTTAATGGGTACATGTAGAAACATTTGAATATGGTTTCTGAATGGATGTATAAAATCAACAAGCTTTTTGTGTCTATTAGCTTTAATACAAGACCTAAGTTTCTTTTTACAAGTTTTGTGATAAACATTGTAGAATGCATGAATGTACAATCATGTAGTTCATGACGATGACAGTAGTACAGAGTATAACAATGATATTTCCTTAGTGTGTTAATAAATTTCTCTATCAGCTTCCAGAGTGGTAAGATATAAGTTTTCAGAATAAGAGCTTTCTTTTAATATGCCCTCTCCATTTGTCTTCTTATTTTTCTGTACTTTGTTTTTTCATTTCTTAGAATTGGATGAGAAGTGCCATGACATTGAGGCCATGAGCACCACCGAATCTATGACATCTCTCTCTACTCTTGATGCATGTGATGCAGACCATCTCAAGATAGGGTCAAACTTTACCTTCCGGGTCACGGTGTTACAGGCTTCTGGGATATCCACCGAGTACTCCGACATCTTCTGTCAGTTCAAGTGAGCACTTAATGTTATACCCCTTCCCAAAATCATTTTCATAACTCTTTCAGTACGTTTCAGTTCCTTGGTTTTGGGGCTTGGGATATGGTTGTGTTCTTTTTTCGATTTTCAAGGAAAAATACAAATCATTGATTATCTAATTTTATACATTTTATTCATTATACCTTCAAAATGACCTCAAAATATTTAAATCAAGGATTGCATGTATAAGTAAACTCCCTTTCAATCAATTCGATAGGGTTTTCATTTATATTTCTTGATTAAAAAATTACTCTATGCACCATTCACATGAATATGTGCTGAAGATATTATCTGTCATAAAAATATTGATAATCATACCTTGTGATGTTTAAATGGTATTAAAAAAGAAAGAATAGAACTAGGCAGGAAATATTGTACTCTGTCTACAAGATTCTTGTGCAGAATTCGCAAAAAGGCAGTTTCAATAGGCATTTATTTAATAAGAAACAACAAGGCAACCTTTATATTTGATACCTGTATGCACATGTACTTACTTTTCATCTTGAATAGATTTAAACTTTGAAATTGAACTGTCATTTTTCCATTATCATGTTTCTTTCACAATAAATGTATTTCATCATGCCATGCCTTTATAAGATTCCTACACGGAAAGGACGAGGCATTTTCCACCGAACCTCTCAAAAACTCAGGCAGTGGTTGCCTAGGTTACTTTCATACGCAGAATGTGAGTCAAGCATCTTCAGACAAACCCCGCCACCATCACCATGGCAACTCAATAAACTCCATGCATTGCGACGCAGGCCTATGAAATATTTTTTGTTTGTCTTGTGCTATTTGAGCTCTCATTTCTCTTTATTTGATGCATAAGATGAGACGGAATAATCATGAAGAAAATAAATTCTTTAACCTTGTGATAGCTGTAAAAAACAAATCAAGATAACAAAATTGTAAAGATTAATAATTTGGGGTAAATTGTAATCTGCCTATTAATTGGTTTTTTGTTTAGTTTCTTTCAGTAAAGGTAACTTTTTTAATGTAACAAGACAGGATAGAAAAAATATTTGCAGGTAGAAAAAAGAATATTTTGGAAAGATTGAACCTTTACTACTTGTTTGATTTTTAATTTCTATCTTGTTTGAAATTTTGATAATGTAGTAATGTCTTTGAGTAAAAGCCACTTTACTTTTTTTTAAAGACAGAAAGTCTTTGGTAATGTCATTTGGATCAAGGTTAGAATGGTTAAAAAAAAATCAAAAGTATCAAAGAACAGAGATGAGAGCAATTATATTTTTTATGCATTTTGCTTTGATTTTATCTATAATTTCCTTATATACAAAAAATTTGAATCCCGATTTATTTTGTCCACAGCTACTTCAAAGCATTTGATTGGCGATAGATGTATGCAGTTCGATCGGATATGTCACATGCATTTTGCTCACAATACTGATATCACATCACCACCTTGCTTGTATTTTGCTCCCGAAATTTCCATGAATCAAATTTATGCCAAGTGCTTCCTCAAAACTTCTTGATGTATTTTTCTTGGAGTTATAGGGCTAATGATATAGAGAAGCTTAATTATGCACTTAGCAAACTCTATTTTTCTCTTGCTTATGAGACACTTTCTGGAGGAGAGAACATAGTCTTTATAATTTTGCAAAAATGCCCTCAGTTGTTGTTAAAAGATATTAACTTTTAGCAAATCTCTAAAATCTGTTTGCGAATGAGAGATTTTAATTCCTTTCAAGAAATTCCTTTCAACTAAAATATGTTGGAACCTATAAGCAGTTAAAATGCAAGCAAGGTTGTGGTGAAAATTAGTTTGTTCTTTCATTTCTCTTCAACATTTTGCATATTGCAATTTTTTCTTCAAAGCATCAAATTTCAAAATTTCAGTTTCATTTTGTGCCTGATATTATTTCTTTCAGCAGAGTGGCATTTCACTTCGTTTCGCTTCTTTTTGAGAAAAAAATTGAGCAAAAGATTGATTTTGTATTCTTTTCAAACATTCTGTTTTCGCTCCGGCGCTATACAGCTTGCTTCACGGTCAAGGGGCGTTCGTCACTCAGTCGGTTGAAAACCACAGTCACTATTCAGGACAGTCAGGAATGCCCCTCGGCTTTTACTTTGTTCAAGATGTAAGTTGGGTTTTACATTTACGTTCAGTTGCGAGAGCCGTTTGTGGGTTTTTTTTCCTGATTTTTTACATTTTTGCAGCTGCTTGGTTGATTTGTCCATATGCAAATAGCTTTTATCCATTTGCAAAAAAAAATTACTTTGAAATAATATGTGCAAAATATCTGTTTTCTTGAGTTAAAAACAGCTGAATTTGATCTTTTGTCTGAAAAAATAAACCAAAATAATCTTTTGGAGAATAGGATTTAATAATAATAATAATAATAATTAGGTGGAATTTCATATCTTTGTATTACTGTATAACTTTTCTGTTATAATCTTCCATGATATTGTGTAAGGATGTAATGGGTTCTGTGTACATATTTACGCGGCAAAGATTTTAATTACAACTTTGCATCCCACATACATGTACATGTACATGTATGTATAAACAAATAAGGGAAATAACTGAAACAAAGGGATTTCTTCAATTTAGTAACTTCTCGGTTCTCTTTGGATAGCAAACTCAATTTGTAACTAAATGTTTTTATCACAAACACTAAATTTATTCAAATTTAGACTATAGATATAAATTTGGGGGGGGGGGGGAGAGAGAATAAAAAAAATAAAAAAATTCAAGACTGTTTTCTGATGTACACTGTATACTTCTTTTGTTGTAATTTGAATTTCATCCTGTCATTGCTGCACTGCATATATCTGCATGCTTGCATGCTCACCCATGCACACTTATCATCACTTTATATATTCAAAACTAATTAAGAATGTATTGATATATGTATGAGTGATATAACATTACATAGAGAGTCTGCGATTAAGTATGATTAAGATATTGAAATTGTAAGATTTGATTTATCAAAGACATGGACATTTAAGAAGACAAGGTACATTCATTTATTTACCACCTGGAAGAATCATTGCTTGCCATGCCTGAAAGTTTAAAGGCTAATAAAAACAAAAATAGAAACCCTGTGTTCTACTCAAAAGCATCTTAAAGCGGGACTGCACTACCAGTTGGTCCCCAATTGGTCCCCTTTTTCTTATGTTAATTGATAATTGATTTGAAAGAGATAACCACCTGTCAGTGTCCATGCAGGGAGGTATAATCCCTCCTGGCTAAACTAGTGCAGATAGGCTTTAAGTTTCTAAAGTTAAGTGGATTCTGTGACACATGTTCCACATGCTCTTCTGACAATTTCATACACCTAATGAATTCCTTACCTCAAACTTGAGCCAGCACCATACCTAAAGCTAACCCTAAGCCTAAACCTAAACCTTAACCTAAACCTAACCCTAACCTAAGATCCAGTTGCAATCCTAACCCAATATCTTTGATGGCATAAAGCAGATGTCAAGTCCCCATTTCATGGATAGGTTATCAATTTAAAAAGACTTCTCCAATATTCCAACCGAGTTGTCTATTATTTCCAACTTAATAGGTTTTTGCAACCTTCGTGGAAAGCCCTGCATATAACCTTTGTAAATATAGTTAACATTTACTGTTACCTTGTACACTTTGATTTTTATATTGCAAAATAAATTGCATTGAATTGAATTTCTCTGACTGGATTTTTCTGTCCTTGGTACCTTCAGATATCGACCACAGTGACAAGGGCGTTCATCGACTACCTGAGGACTTCACCCATCGTGTTTGAGGTGTTTGGTCACTACCAAGCTCATCCCCTTCACACGCAGAGCCAGACAACCACTAGGTGAGCTTGTATTATGTTGATGATGATGATGATGATTGTGGTGATGATGATGATGATGACAATGGTGTTGCAGGTATGCCAATGGTGATGCAGGGATGCCAATTTTCAGGCCATGGCGGGTTATTTTCAGACCATAGTTAAGGCTTTTTTGTGTACAAAATAACTCATTCTAGGTGATTTTCATGCCCTCTGATCAATTCTAACTGGCACCCCTGGTGATGATGATGATGATGACGATAGTGACACATAGCATGGCATCATATGGCACCATGTACATGTACTTGATGTGTTCAGTCACTACCCATTCCCTATAAGTAGAGAGTCAGATAACCACCACAAATATGTTATACAAATATTAAAGTCTATCCCATTCAAACAGGGTAAGAAAAGGAAACCAGAATTCAGTTAAAATCCTAGATGTACTTTAAAGATGACTGCTTCCATAATAATGAATTTATAATAATTGATAAAAGTTATTAGTAAGAAAGTATGATAAATTAATAATAATTGATGATTATTGATAATAATTTATAATTGATTATATATGAACCTACAATGTGTTCACGATATCAAGTGAGAATGTGGACTAGGAGACTACCGAAATTAAACTCTATCCAATTCAAACAGGATAAGAAAAGGAAACTACATGTAGAATTCAGCAGAAATGCTACATATACAGATGACTACATGACTCATGTACTTCCATCTTTACTCATTTTTAAAGATTGAAAATAATAATGAACTGATAAAATACAAATTATTAGTACCAGTTTATAATCAATTAAAGATAATTTATAATTGATTATAAATGAACTTACAATGTGTTAATGATATGATTGGAGAATATGCAACTTTATAGTGACGAGGCTGCAGTGAATTGAAGCAGATGACTAAAACAAATGCAGAACTTGTAGAGTCATTTGTAACAGTTATTGATAAGGATCAACAGACCTGCCATTTTGACACATCACTATTGGTGGTGACAATGTGTTCATGGACTTCTGCTCTTTATACTCTCCACTTTCGTTCAATGCCTATTATTTTCAAATGTATATTTTGTTACATTCTTTTTTTTTCTCTCTTTCTTTCAATTTCTTCAGACTGAGGCCACTCAAGAGGGGTTTCCCGTGCACACTACCCATGGCTACACCAGGTAACTACATCAACATCAATTTTGTTTTCCTCCACATTTCAAGTGGTGAAGTGTGACATCATCAAAAATGTATTTTTGGAATTTCTCAATTTTTAAGTTAAGTATTGGCAGAGATATGACCATCGGCATCTGAATAAATAGATTTCCTATAGGAACTCAGTGTTATATTGCTCTGTTTCATAACATTACGAGCCAGAGCAATAACACTGAGTTCCTATAGGAAATCTATTTATTCAGATGGTCATATCTCAGCCAATATCTAACATGTTCAATTGGTTTTCAACATTTGGACATTATTTTGCATGCTCTTTCAGAAAATGAAGACAAAATTGAGAAATTCCAAAAAATAGATTTTGTATGATGTCACAGCTTCGATACTCTATTGACAGGTTTTGATTGATTAAAAGAGATGCAATAAATTTTGGGGAGATATAATCAATCGTAAAAGACTATGTTACAGGGCCTTGGTGACCTTTTGGCAACAGTAGCTACATGTACCTGTCTGTGTCTATTTGTATCTTTAAGATACCAGTTTTCAAGTTTGATTATTCCTTTCTTCTTCCCTCTCATGTTGCAGTTCCATCCCCTAGGATGGGCCTGATCAGTACACCATGCACCAGTCATCTCCATTCCAAACATGATCTTCTCGTCTACTTCGACATCTGTGAGCTCGCACCATCTGGAGAGTAAGTTCATTCCTTTGGACCACTGAATTCCCTCAATCCCATAGGCTTAACACAGAAACTACAGGGGGGTGTTTCACAAAGACTAAGATCAATGTTAAGTTGGACTTAACTATGGCAGGCTGTTTATGCCACTGTTTGCTCTCACCATTTACTGGCATTGGTCTCTCAAGGGACGTACAAATCTTGGTCACAAATGTACATAATTTATATTTTTTGATAATTTATTATTAAAGGAAAAAATATCTAAAGATCATAATGGTGAGAGCAAACAGTGGCATGAATGGCCTGCCATAATTAAGTTCAACTTAAAGTTGATCTTAGTCCTTGTGAAACACTCCCCTGGTTTCGCATCGGCAGAGGGGTTGACTCTTTCAGTCCAGCTGATAGCATTTCCACAAGATTTTAGTTGTCAGACATGATACTTGTAGTCCTCTTTCTGAAACTCTAAAGGTTGTACATGTAGATATGCAGAAAGCAAATAATTACAGACTACTCCGATGATGGGACAAACTGTCACCGCAGAAGTGATGTCGGGCTATGATTTTCCCAAGCGGAAGGTGAGGGAAGATATAGCCTCCGAGATCACTTGAGTCAGTGAAGACATGGTAGTAGTAGGGTCTTTGTCCTTAATAATAATACTAATTTTCTTTGGCAAGGCATTAATCTACATTTGCCGCTCCATACCCAGGAGACGAAAGATGAAGAAAGCCTTTGTGTTAGTAATTGCCACATGCCCTCACAGTGACCCTGTGATAGGGTGATAGGAATACTCCCCAGGGAGTGGAGATGGTGTACATTGCGCATGAATGAATCCGACGACCGGGATATAAATCTAGATTACTATTATTATTATTATTATTATGATAAAGAAGGAGTGTGATTTTGCAGACTTGATACTAAACTTGACTCTCATTGTCTTTACAGGTACCTCTCATCGTATGTAGATCACTCTGAAGACATGCCTTGTAGTGGAGTCTTCCTCCTTCATCAAGGTATCCAGAGAAGAATAGCCATCACCATCATCCATGAAGCCACCGACGAGCTCCTGTGGAAGGACGTTAGGGAACTGGTTGTAGGTGAGTTCTCAAAGGCATCGTTTAACAATGTTAAATCTGAGATGCATGGCCCTACGTGTAATCAATATCTGTGATATGGTGTCATATTGAAGCCCTAAAAAAATTGCGCTTCAAAATGTTCATGAAGTGCCTCAAAAATTAAAAATCTTTGAGTGACCGGTTTTACCATACTCATTTTCCCCAATAGACTGTAGTCTTATAAAAACTGTTTGGAAAACAAATTTTTAAATTTCGATTTCCAATCATATATATCTTGATAATCAGACAGGCGATTGGCTTGTAAAAGTCATGGGGTTCCTGACTGACCTTAAGGTTTATAATTATCATTGCAGCATGAGCTAAATCCAGGATTTTGTTTCAGAATATGGGACAAAGTTACCCAATCCCTTTAAGAGCCTTTGAATCTGTAATAGGGCAATCCAACCTTTGGAATGAGTTCATTTATATGAAAGCAGAAAAGTAAGAGAAACAGAATGGCGAAAGTTTGAAATAAAACGAACCAGTAATAAAGAGTTCAGGTTCAAGTTCAAGTTTTATTTGTTCCACATTTTACAAAAAATATAGACGAATATATAAAATAACAAATTATACAATACATGTAGTATATACATGTATGAGCACGTCTCAATGATTCTCAAATTCATATAATAGATGAAGTAGAATGTAAGGAACCTATTAAAAAGCAGTTCTTGTATATTTTAGGTTCCTGGTAAAATAAACATTGTTTGCAACATGAAATCATTACCTCTGTGCCAATCTTAATCTGTGCCTGCCACGTTACAAAACTACATTCCATATAATACCATGTTCTCATGTTCCCTTGTGTACAGGTCGTATCCGTACCACTTTGGAAGTGACTGAGCCGGATGATGAGATGACAGTTCTATCTCTAAATCTTCTACCAGTCAGCCATACAACTGTACCAGGAGATGACAGGTATCAATAACTCAAAAGAAAGATCACTACTGAGATTTAAGCAGATTTTTATGTTCAAACTGGCAACAGTCACTTTTTCTTGTGACTCCATTCTTCTAGTACATATAATCTATACTACTGTATGATATATAACTGAAATGGAGCCAGGCTAATTCGCCCCACGGGACATCTCGCCCCAGCCTCAAAGACTAGGGCGAGATGTCCCGACGGTAGCACTAGCAGTAGTCTGCTAATTTACGGCTAGGACGACAGAATGTGAACAAACATCAGCCATCTTGTCTAAAATGTAGTACATTCATTCGACTTCTCAATTACGAATTTATACCAGGAATAAAAAATAGACCTTCATGCATTATGAAAATGATATTTTTGCAGTGATTTACTGACAAAAACACTGCTTGATTTTCAGTGGTCCGAGTCGATACAACGCACATTTAATGTACATGTACGTGCGACAATGCGAATTGCGAGCTGTGAGTAAATTGTCTAAAATGCAATTTTTTTGTCATTTTACCTATAGAGAAGTTATAGATTGTCTTCAATAGTATCATTTAACACAATTCCATTACAGATTGTGGTTAGAAATGGCATTATTAAGTGACAATGAGCACAAACATATACAATGTACACATTGGTATCGGTGCATGTCAGGATATCTCGCCCCGGTCTTTGAGGCTGGGGCGAGATGTCCCGTGGTGCGAGTTAGCCCGGATTCAACTGAAATGTATGTTTATATGAATACATTTATAACTGCAAGAACATTCAAATTGTTTTTGGCAAGAGTATACACTTTGTTAAGGAAGTGTACCCATGGTAACAGGTGTTGCCAATTCGAAGATATGGATTATAATTTTTTGGTACAGTAAAACAAATTTACATAGTTTTTTTTGTTTTGTTCAAGAGTCCTGTAAGTAAGCATTCTAGCTCAACAGTCAATTAGCTATGAATATATATCTTTTTTAATTCATTCATGTTTACATCGCGCTAAATTCTTTTATCACTCTCTTTTATCCAGAACCTGTTTCCGGTTTGAGGCAGCTTGGGATAGTTCCCTTCATAACTCAGTGCTCCTGAACCGAGTCACTCCCTACGGTGAGATGGTCTATCTCACTCTCTCAGGCTACCTTGAGGTGAGTCAACCTTCCTTCTTCTCTGACTTAATAATAATAATAATAGGCATTTATATAGCGCTGTCTTTCTAGCATGGGATAGTTCCCTTCACAACTCAGTGCTTCTGAACCGAGTCACTCCCTACGGTGAGATGGTCTATCTCACCCTCTCAGGCTACCTGGAGGTGAGTCAACGTTCATTCTTCTCTGATAATAATAATAATAATAGGCATTTATATAGCGCTGTCTATCTAGCATGGGATAGTTCCCTTCACAACTCAGTGCTTCTGAACCGAGTCACTCCCTACGGTGAGATGGTCTATCTCACCCTCTCAGGCTACCTTGAGGTGAGTCAACCTTCCTTCTTCTCTGACTTGTATCGAGCATCGGCTCTCATCCTCCACAAAAGATTTTAATGCCACCACAAACAAATATTGATATAGATTAAAAAAATGGAAATCACATGGTGCATGTGTATGTAGGTTTGAGAATGTTGTCGCTCCATGGCTGAGGTCCCAGGGGAGGGGAGCAGAATCCCCCTCTCCCCTGCTTAAAAATTGCAGTCTTTTTCAGGTTAAATTGTAGTACTTGCTTTGTGTATAATGGACATGTACATTTTAGATGAAGAGGTGTTTTGGACATGTTACATTATGTGCTTTAATGGTACAGTCAAACCTAGTGACCACCTGTCTACAAAGACCACATTTTTTGTTTCCCTTGAAAATGGTTTCTCATTGAAACGTGTACTAAAGGAACCTGTACATAAAGACCACCTGCCTATAAAGACCACTTTCCTTGTTTCCCTTGGGTGGTCACTATAGACAGGTTTGACTGTATAAACATTTGAGATGTTGCCTATTTCTTGTCATGTAGCTGGAGAACTGCGCCCAGTCAGCCTGCATCACCAAGGATATATGCCTTCAGATGTACGAGAGAGATGCTCGCATCAGCCCCTCACGCTCTCTCCGTAGCCTCTTTGGAAGCAGCTTCTACAAGCCATCAGACAGGTATGTGTGATAATGATATACACCCTTTCACTTTTAAGACCGCCATTTTAATTTGCGAGTAAACATTGCGTCATCAATGTTTTCAGACTTGCATGTATCGTTGTGTCACTGCCTGCGCTGTGCGCTCACATCATATTGACATGGGCGCCATTTTAAATTACGAGTATTTTTAAATGGGGCCGATGTCAGCGCATGAGCACTCTTGTAACCGTGAAAGGGTGTATTGCAGCATGCAGGAGTATGCATACTCCTACAATTTAGTGAGTGGCTCTTAGAGATTTAAGAGAGTTTCATGCCACAAAGAGAATGAATCACAACCTTAAAAACTGAATTTGTGCAGTTGTGAAACATGCTGCGTATAGTTTGCCAAAAATCAATGTTGGGGACATTTCTCTGGGGGGTGTTTCACAAAGATCCTAAGTTGAACTTATCTCTTAAAGTTGGAATTAACAATTATGATGGAAAGCCATTAGCATCTTTGAAAATATTTTGTAAAAGCTATTTTAAAAGGCATAAACTGTTGATTCAAAACATTCATATTTTCTATTATCAAGGAGATTTCATGTTCTTGATGTGGAATTAATGAAAAAGCAAAAAAATACTTGCATTTTTGTTTTTGAATATATTTTATTTTAAGGCTACAAATGGCTCTCCATAATGTTTAAGTCCAACTTAGAGTTAAGTTCGACTAAGGATCTGTGTGAAATACCCCCCTGGTATTACAGTATGAAACTTCCTCAAGCCATATGTGTTTTATGCACACAATTTTTTGACTTAGATCTGGTGTTGTGAAGATTTTTTCACATAAATCTTTGAAATTCTAGCATAAAAAATCTAAAGCAGATACATTTGAATGGTATGGGTAAAGTAAAAGAAATTGTCATGACCTTTTATTAGAGGATAAATCTAGGGCATGGACAAATAAAATCTGATTTGAATACAGGAGCTTTACATACTTATATGCTTACTCTCTCTCAATCGTTATTGTTCATTTCATTTTGTTACCATAGCAACAGCATAACTGGAGTCTATGAGATCTCTCTCTTGAGATCTGCCGAGGCTCTCAGCCCAGGTAAGGTTTCCTAAGGTATCCTCCCCTTGCATCTTCCTTTTCCCACCAGAGTTGAGATGGAGATTTTCATGGTCACGGGCATACATTGACCAACAAGTGCATCTTCTTTTGCTCCAACATAAGCTCCATGTCTTTTTGTGTCAAAGAGAAAGGATTAGGATCAGGCCTTTGGAAATTTAGTTAGCAGGTTAAGTCAGGTTTATTTTTTGGTCCATGGTTGAAATTAAGAATATGGTTGGTATAGGATATCAACTGCTGAGCAATTGCTGCCAGAGCATGTGTCATTATGACCCATGTTCACATAAGGAGGCATTTTAAACACCACACAATTGGCATAGATACTAGCAAAATGGGTTATTTAAAATCTTTTTTATTACCAAAGAATACCGGTACATGAAATTAGTTCATCTGGGACAGTTTCTAAACTAAATTTATATCGTCTTTTGAGGAATTCATAAAATTGAAATATTTGGCAATCTTTAAAGAAGGCTGTCTGTATATTACAGATGAGAAGAAATGTTTTAATCTCGATGTCCGAAGGGTTAATACTGCACCATGGGAATTATTACGAATGAAAAGAAAAATATTGCCATTTTGTATTGAATTCAGGGTGAAAGGGTTTTTGTCATAACTAAAACTAACATTGTTCAAATAACAATTCTTTATTTTGTTGTATTGTCCTGCAATCCAAAATGAGGTTGCACTGTTATAGATTTTCTATTTGAAAGACTTAACTCAGCATGAAATGTACTGTATGACACATAATTGAGACAGAGACTAAAAGAGCCTGCTTGTTGAATTTGGAAGAGGGAAGCACCTTGTTTTCAAAGATTAACAACTGACACTTAACTCAAGTTTAAATTGATTGCAATGTGCACAATCTCTAACATTCCATTATAACTGCATGTTCCTATTAAAAACATTTAATATTTGTGAAAGAAATGAAAGAATGTTTAATTCAAATAAGATTTATTGTAGCTGTAATACATGTACATGAAGGTGCATTATGTTTTTAATCTGTGATTAAGGTGTACACATTATCTGAGCTAATGTATTGATGGGAAATATTATTGTATTCTTATTGGATTGTTACACATCATTATCAACTTTACTTTTGAATAACTATTAACTTGTCATGAAAATACCAATTTATTAAATACCTGTAGTTTTAATATGGATTTTAACCCCAAAAGCTTAGGTGTATAATTAAAGACTATTGTTCACATTATGCTACTAAGCTTCACTGCCTTGAATATTTATCTGAACTTCCATCAGTTCATTACGTTTTCAAAATTCTCTTCAAAATGTTTAAGAATATCATTATTTGTTTCAAATTGATATTAACTTTTATCATTAGTCTTTACTGCACTGTTATCCTTTGCAATATATTTCAAAATGATTAACTATATATTATTATTGGATTTAATTTGCAATTCTGCAAAGAGGCATTTTTACTCTTTTTTAATAGCACTACTTATCTTTCTATTCACCCTTGCAATATTATATTAAATTTTGCCACCCTGCATTTCATGTCTCAAAATTTAATTTAAAAAGTACTCTGCTAGAGAAAAATTGCTTTAAAACAGTGTATTTATTTTAAATATTGATACATATGTTAATGAATTTCAATTTACTTGTTATACATGATAGAAAAGAGCCAAATGTTTCTACCACAAGTTTTTTTAAACATATAGTGTTAATACAAATTTTAACAAATATATTTACCTATTGGGTTTACATGATAGAGTAAGGGTGAAATACCCTCTTTTAATGTATATTTTTGTTCAAAAGTGGATTAAATTTGCTCATGAATTTTCACCACGTTGCCATGCAGACATGTGGCAGTGGATAACTTGGGGAAGAAATGGTATGACATGACAATTTAATCTTCCTCTTTAATAGCCTCCTCTTGGAATTAATGAACCCATCTAGAATTGAGACTGCACTCAGCCTAGGCATGCAACTTCTAGGTACGGGCGTGTCCAAATATCTCCCAAGGGCGTGGTCAAAGCTTTCACGGAGCAACAAAATACAACTATTTTTTGTAGCAAAGTTAATCCTTGAATTTGAATGTCTTGTGGGATTTATCAAACTTTTATTCAGGTTTTTTTATTGAATCTTCATACAGATCAATACACTTTTGCTGTAATTGCAAACAAAATTAACAAGATGTGTTTGAACAAAATCATAGGTTTGTTTCTTTGTAGCCTGAAAAAAACTTGTAGATTAAGTCCGATCATGATTTTATAATATTAAAATGCAGATAAATGCAGATCAGATATTTCGGGAGAAAAACACGTTGATAGGATAAGCCAAGTGTCAATTTAGGGATGCATATATTTATTTGAGTATACAGTTCATGCACTTTTAGATTATAAATGACAGACAGAAATCAGAGCTTTTTTTTATAAAGGTCATGTTCTTTTTGCTTAAATGAAAAGAGGAACCAAATTTAGTCATAAAACAAAGCATCTGTGAATTATTTTCAATTGTGATGGGCTTATGTACTGCTTAGCATATAATGTCTTTTATTGTATACAATCATTTGATATTCAATCTAGATTATTCTAATGATAAACTTAGACACTTGGAGAAGATGTATCTAGGACAAAGCTTCGGCATTTTGGGTCACAGTACAATAAAGTTTTACTCTTATCAGTAAAAAATGAAAAGATATTTGGACATGCCCCATTCCTGTGCTCCAAAACACATTTCATCCTGTCCTCGTAGATGCCCTTGTTACCATAGAAACGATTTACATCTCTCGAGATGGGTTGATTAAGAACGACTTTCTTCCTTCCATTGTTATTTCTTCATTCACCATTCATAGATCTCTTGTTTCTTTAGACACATCCAGTTTCCCCTCTCATTCATTGTCTGTCAAACCAATTTTTTGTCACAATTTTCCCCCTTTTTATTTTGGGCTGATGTCTATAAATGTGATTTGTATTTTATATTTATGTTGTTTTTCTTTAACACCGAGGTATTCATTGAAAAATATTTTTAAAAATTAGCATTTATGGAATGTTCTTGTTTTGTCGTGTATGACAGGCACTCGCTTAGCGTCAGATTTTGAAGGTATTTTTGCCTGCTACATTTTTGCCAGAATGTCCTCCAGTTGTTCGCTGTCCTAGAGTAACCATCGTCACTAAATTTATCATCACTTGAAAACTAAACCTCACATCGTCTCTTTCAAATTGGCTACAGAAAAATGTTCAGATTTTGTTTGCTCACAAGAGAACTGAATTCCTTCCGGTAGAAATTCATTCATTCATGAATATTATCTTATCGGAGGTTCAGTACAAGAACTACTCCTTATACACTTTATCTCATAAAATTATAGCCAACAAGAGAAATGGGGATAAAAGATGTTTGAAATGATCAATACTGTTTGTTTGGACTGAAATACAACTTTTAAACAAAAATGTACAAAATATACAGATTTAATTGAAATTTATTGAAATATTAGTATTTTGGTGATGAAGTTGCCAGAGGCTGATGGAAAAAATTGATGAATTGGACTCGAGGACAGTGGATTAAGTGATAATATTTGTGATATTTATTACAAAAGTGGCTTACTATTGGTCTTTTATTGCTGTATCAACATTGGACCAGTCAATCTCATACATTTGTCTTCTTTTTCTCTCCATCATTTCTTTTTAATACTCCTTTTTGTTACCTCATTCGCTTTTATCTATTCTTTTCAATGTTAATTTAACCCGTTTATGTTGCTGACCCATCATTTTTAAACAAAAATGACATTAATTTCATGATTCATATTTTTATTTAAATTCTGATTCATTTGGATATATTCTGTTTTTGTTTTTATTGGTTTTGTGTCGTTAAAATCCATTTGATGACAAAAACACACTGAATCCCCTTTTGGCAGGCAAGTCATTCAGTCAATATGATCTGCGGGAATTATTGGAGTCCACCTCCCCTCACCATCACATGACCTTGTCCCCTCCTAACATGAGTGGTAAGATCCAAGTCCATGCTAGTCTTCTGCTTCCAGACCCTCTCACTCTTCAATGTGTTTTTCTGTTACGTGTCGCATAGCTCTTTATTCTTTAAATATAAATCGCTTTCTTGTATGTACCAGACTTTCCTGCAAGATTTCAATAGATATTCCAATATATGGATGCAAATTTGTTTGGTATGGTATATATTTGTATATTCTTTTATTTTCTGTCCCAATTTTTGTCTCCTTTTCAAAGTAAACTTGTATAGCAAACATCTTATACAAAGATTAAAAATAATTTTGTAATGTGTAATTCATGATTCTTCATATGCATGACAAAATAGAAAGATGAGTGACATCACAATCAAGATTAAAACTCACGTATCATAGTAAGATATTACACCATGAAAGTATTCAGCGGGTTCATGTGGTTAAATAAGTTGACGATATCTAAAGCTAAAATAGACAAAGGCAATTTGTAGAGAGAAAAAAAATCATCTTCTTTCTTGTGTAAGGAAAAAACACTTGAAAGTAGAATTTAAGCAAAGAAAGCAATCAAAATGTATCTAAAAATAAATGGTTTGCCTACATTCATCCAGAACCCGCTACAGTATACAGTTAGATTTTAGTTTTAAGTTTCTGTTTTCTGTGACACCTACTGTTTATTTTAAGAATTCTCACTCAGCAAATCATTTCTTCTTCACAAAAGCACCAAACTATGAAGCAATATTTGTTGCATTTACATTTGTATCTTTTTTTTGCAATTATTTTTTTCTTCTTCAGTACTTTCGTGTTTATCTACTGTGTAAATGACAAAATGTTTGCACTAAGTATGTAAATATTAGTGGTGTTTTAAAAACATTAATTATTCTTGTTCAAATATACATTTTTAATGAAGCCATCGGAATAGTCAGGGGGTGGACTCTATTTATTCCAGCTTTGGAATACTGTTGAGATTTCCGGACTTCGTTTTTATTTTCCTGCAAATATATATTTATTTCTTTTATTTCAAACTAGTTTTATCTGAAAGATATCTCTATGATTTGTTTTCTGTCTGTTGAACCATTGCTACGTTTTGTTGATGGTTTAAAAAAAAACTCTTTTTGTTTATTTCTGATAGACATTTTCTTCTTTCCTTTTCTCTGCTTACTTTTTTCATCTGTTGAGCTTATTTTCTTTTCCTTTCCTTTCCTTTTCTTGCAAGATTGCAATCTGCAGTATCTTAATAAATTAGATTTTGCCTTCTTTATCTCCGTCTATTTCTTTGAGTTACTTTGTTCTTTTGTAATTTTCTTCTTATATTTGGCTCATCTCCTCATCATATTTTTTCGTCTCTTTTCTTTGTCCTTATCTTTTGTTTTAATCTGCTCTTCTCTCCTTAGTTTCTTTTATCTTTCTTTTAGTAGTTCCTTTCCTATTTCCTCTCAATTCTTTCTGTTTAGATTCTCCACTGTGTTTCAAATTGTTTTTATATTTTCCTATTTGTTCTAAATCTATCCTTACGTGTACTTGACCAATCATATTCCTTCCTCTTTTATATCTATTTTCGATTTTCTTCCTGTGTAGTGCTATCTTTATGTAATCTCTTTTCAAAGTGATTTTTCTTGATACACTCCTTATCCGCCTTTCCAACTGTTTCTACTTGTCTGTTCTGATTAGTTTCTCCCTATCTTATCATTCTTGCTTTCCTTTCCATTTTATGCTTTTATTCTTTTAGCCTGTCTTCCCTCTCACGTCTTCTCTATCAGTGTAAATTTAAAATTCTCAAACCTTTAGATAAGCATCTCATTTTAGCATGAAATTTCTCCAAAAAATCTCTCCAAGAATCAATTATCTAGTGGTGATAATCCAAGTACATGTAGATGCACTAAAACTGTTTGAACACATTTAAAGTATAATGCTTTTTATTTTATTTTCAATTTAGCAAATCATGTTCTGTTACTTTCTGCTTCTTTTTGTTTCCGTGCTTGATCTTGGACTGACTTAATGTAAGGGGAGGTGGACCTCCTACAGTGTCATTACATATCCCATTTAACTTCAGCAAATTATACAGAAACAATTAATCAAAATGCACTTGACATATATAAAGTCCTACATCTTTTCTTTCCAACTTGCACATAAACTTTCAACTATTTGAACTTTTAAGCTTGTAATTAATCAATTTTCCAATTTCCAAATTCATATTTATATCTTTCTGACACATATGCATCTTGCTTCTTGACATGATTATCTATTTTAAATTCTAAAGTTTTAATTGGTTGAGAAAATACAATGTACATAAGGTTTGCATCCCCACAGATGACAAGTTCATGAAATTGAAATTTGGTTCAGCACTATATTCTACTTTTAATTCATGCAAGTTCACACTGACAAAACAAACACTAGTTTAATCATAGCTTTAAACAAATCTTATTATTCACTTGTCTAATAATTTGTAAGAGTTTAGTACATGAAACACCCTGTCATCATCATCATAGTCACCATGAACACTCCTCCCCCTCCTCCCCCCTCCCAAAGTCACAAATGTTCACACACATGTGGATAAGAACAGCTAGCACAGAGTCACTGCACTTTTTTACTACAAATTTCAAATGTTCACATGTCTTTAAAAAAAAGTTTTTCAATCTTCTGTAAGAGTTTTGTACATGAAACACCTTGTATCTCATCAAAACTTTCAGTGTGAACACCCCCAACCCTGATTAAGAATCCCACAATCGCATTCCAATGTGAATATGAATACACCCACATACACGCCGCTTTAAAGGTTTCAGCATTGCTATGTCACTTGTTTCAACATTGTCATGTCTGCAGCCTATGTACACAATCATGGATGAAAACAAATTATACAGCATAAATTATAGTCAATAATATGAGTCATAGATGACTAGTAATATCAAAATATAGAACATTACATAGACAAGAATTTTGCAAATAAATAATTTGGAAAGCTCAGTGGATACAGATCTCAAAAACATGTACATGTTTTTATTGTCATTTAATGATATTTCTTGATAATTTTTTTTTTTACCAAACTAACATTGCTGCTGTCATGCGATTAAAATTATACACACAGATCTAGACATTGGATTTCTTCCAAGTTTATTGATTTCTTTCTGTTATATTTTTTTACTGCATGGAAATTTTCCTCCTGCATTTTGTTTCAAATTTTCTAATGGCAGTGGCTGGCTGAATAAAGAAAGAACACTGTTCATGCATGAGTTTGTTATTCAATCAAGTTATTGGTAACCATTTTACATGTAAATATTGTTGATGGAGGGTTTAAAGGATATTTTAAAGAATTCTTGATACAAACATAAAATTCCCTCGTACTTATGTCTCTCCATTGATGATATGCAGCAGTACAGTATATCGTTGGGGTGACAAAACCTCGTATCTCAAAAATCATGAATTTTCAGGAGAGCGAAAAAAACATTTCCGGTCTCAACAGACTTAGTGCTGTGACACCGTCCTTTGTGTGGAATTTGTGAAAAAACCGAGACTGGAGGCGTTCCATGGATTTATCAGGTGGTGTCGTAGGCCATTAGGTACACAAGTATGCAAAAAAATCAAAATCTCAAAAAATTGAGATACGAGGTTTTGTCACCCCACCGACGATATATGATTCATATTTTATTGATTGTGATGATTGATGAATGCAAGTAGATTATCTAGTTTCCATCTGCAACATGTGCATGTGCATGAGAATGTCACTGAACTTGATACGATTTAATATGTAATGTACTGTATATGCATGCAAGAGGAATACCTAAATGTGTCTTGGTGCTTGAAGTTCGCTGTTAACTCAGGTGTTTGTGCTAAGTTTGGATTAACCTAAACCTTGATCTTAATATCAATTAAGGTGTTCGTGCTATGTTTGGATTAACCTAAACCTTATTCTTAATATCAATTAAGGTGTTAGTGTTAAGTTTGGATTAACCTAATATCTTAATATTAATTAATATCAACACCTTAATAAAAGATTGCACTTCTCATTGTCGGCGTTTTAATGATGCATAATTTGGTCCCATTTTGAAGGAACAAGGTTAGATAGTACATGTATCAGGAGGTATTTCAGTTGTCAAAAGTGTGATTTTGTACAACTTGTGAATGTGGCTCAGGTTTTAATACAATACTGTAGAAACTAACACCTGGTTAACACATGGTTTGAAGCGCCAAGTATTGCATGCAATAATATTGCTGTACACTATGCATTTTGTTTCAATTATTTTTCAGAAATTATGTATTATGTAAGGCAGGGTAGATAGACCATTACAAAACATGTGTTTGCAGTATTCAAATGCACTCATGCTACTCAATGTTGATAATGCATATGCTTTGTTAGGGCTTTGTTAGAGCTCCCCAACATAGCATCATTTATAAATTTGAATGATTGATTGATGCCAGCAACACAGAGGCTTAAAATTATAAGGCTAAAAGTTCATGTTGGTACACAAGCTTATGGACTCATCCTATCACCTAGATTACCAAGACTGCTTGGCTCAGAAAAAATTAATCCATGGTTAATCACAATTTGTATACCATCTAAAATGGGTAACATATGCTCCATACATGTACATCATATATAAAAAAATGGTCTATACACCTGATACACATACGTTTTATGAAGTAGAGATTTAAAGTGATAATAAGCAAAACTATAACCCATCGTCAAAGATAATTTATTCACATCTGAATCAGACTTTGCTACCTTAAACCCAAAATAAAAGAAAATTTGATTTAAATAACAGGTCATTGGTCAGAGTTCATCAGTTATTTAGTAAAAAGCCAATAACTCATTTTCAGCGCTTCAGATTGACCACATACCTCTATGTGCATACTTGAGGTATACAAATCACTCAATCTGCTTCCAAAAGGTTGCGTAAATGCAAAGAAACAGTTATTCAGTTATAAACATTCTGTTTTACCAGCAAAGATGATTGACCTATCATTTCAAATTGGGTTCATTGTACTTTGCAGGCACTCAGAGGAGGATGAGGAAGGTGATAGACACATCCGGGACGTACGTCCGAGGGGAGGAGAACCTGAAGGGGTGGAGACCCAGGGCAGACTCCCTCATCTTAGACCATCAGTGGGAGCTGGAGAAACTCAACAGATTAGAAGAGGTAGGGATTAATGCAGTGGTAGATTAAAGGGTGGGTGGGGAGGAGAACCTGAAGGGATGGAGACCCAGAGCAGACTCCCTCATCTTAGACCATCAGTGGGAGCTGGAGAAACTCAACAGATTAGAAGAGGTAGGGATTAATGCAGGGGTAGATTAAAGGGCGTGTGAGAGGGGGGTGAACCTTAAGGGATGGAGACCCAGGGCTGACTCCCTCATCTTGGACCATCAGTGGGAGCTGGAGAAACTCAACAGATTAGAAGAGGTATAGGGATTAATAAATGCAGTCTGTGATAAACTAAAGGGAGGGTAGGGATTAATGCAGCAGTAGATTAAAGGGTGGGTGGGGAGGAGAACCTGAAGGGGTGGAGACCCAGGGCCGACTCCCTCATCTTAGATCATCAGTGGGAGCTGGAGAAACTCAACAGATTAGAAGAGGTACGGATTAATGCAGTGGTAAACTAAAGGGTGGGTAGGGATTAATGCAGTGGTAGATTAAAGGGCGGGTGGGGAGGAGAACCTGAAGGGATGGAGACCCAGGGCCGACTCCCTCATCTTATATCATCAGTGGGAGCTGGAGAAACTCAACAGATTAGAAGAGGTACGGATTAATGCAGTGGTAGATTAAAGGGCGGGTGGGGAGGAGAACCTGAAGGGATGGAGACCCAGGGCCGACTCCCTCATCTTAGATCATCAGTGGGAGCTGGAGAAACTCAACGGATTAGAAGAGGTAGGGATTAATGCAGTGGTGGATTAAAGGGGGGGGGTGGGGAGGAGAACCTGAAGGGATGGAGACCCAGAGCAGACTCCCTCATCTTAGATCATCAGTGGGAGCTGGAGAAACTCAACAGATTAGGAGAGGTAGGGATTAATGCAGTGGTAGATTAAAGGGTGGGTGGGGAAGAGAACCTGAAGGGATGGGGGCCCAGGGCCGACTCCCTCATCTTAGATCATCAGTGGGAGCTGGAGAAACTCAACAGATTAGAAGAGGTAGGGATTAATGCAGTGGTAGATTAAAGGGTGGGTGGGGAGGAGAATCTGAAGGGATTGAGACCCAGGGTGGACTCCCTCATCTTGGGCCATCAGTGGGAGCTGGAGAAACTCAACAGATTAGAAGAGGTAGGGATTAATGCAGTGGTAGATTAAAGGGTGGGAGGGGATTAATGCAGTGGTAGATTAAAGGGTGGGTGGGGAAGAGAACCTGAAGGGATGGAGACCCAGGCAGACTCCCTCATCTTAGACCATCAGTGGGAGCTGGAGAAACTCAACAGATTAGAAGAGGTAGAGATTATTAAACACTTTGGTTCCTTTCTTTGTCTCTGCGTGGTCGCTTGTTTGCAACACATGCAACTTTGCACAAAGCAATGGACATTAAATGATAGAAGGATTTACTTTTGGGGGCACACAATGGCTTAGCAAAACTACCAATGTCCCATCTTGATTAGCTTCCTTTTAACCAGTATTTTCAGTCCATGGTAAAGATATAATTTATACATGTACCCCATTGGTAACTTGAGGCCAATTTATTGTTTCAGAAATGTCAGTATATTCTCCTTTCAAAATTTAAAGTATCTTTTTCTTCTGCTTTTGTATTTGTTTCCAGGTTGAGAAAGCGCGCCATTCGCTCCTCCTCCACGACAAGATCGCTCAGGAGCAGTACAACACCCGCAGCCTCTCAATGGAGTCTTCCGTCACCGGGGACAACGTGGCGGCCTCCAACATGACGCAGTCCGACACGCTCTCATCCATGGACAGCGCCGTCTCAGCGGACGAGGCGGCGGGAGGCGCGGCCAGCAACGAGCCCTTGAGGGGTCAGGAGCTGATCGCCAAGTGCCTCAGGCTACTGACGCAGAGCCAGCTACCCTTACGTAGCCCACCGGCCGTGAAGGTATTAACTCACTTGATCCAGGATTATTCAGTCTGTTGTTCCTAGTATCCATGTTTTTCTTTGGTTGGGGTTGTCATCATATTTATCTGGGACATCCTTCCACAAGTTCTCAAGTCCAGATTTGAAGCGATTTATAGTGGTACTCTCCACAGCATCGCCTGGAAAACCATTCCACACATTGATTATTCTTTTAGATGGGCAATGGTCAAGTGTGTAACTTGTTTTGAAGGAGACGTGTATCATGCATGTACACTGCATGGGACAAAAGTCGGCAGTCCTCTCTTTGTTCTATTAGTTAAAGGTATAGACCAGTTCTGGTCATGCGAACGCATTGTGAAAGAAACATTGTGGAATCGATCAGACAAGGTTGATCATCTAGCATATAAGTATTGTTGTGTACTGCAAGGTTCTGGAATCATCAAAATGATAAGAAATTTGGCCCAGTCTTGGTAAAGTTACAAGCACTGTACACAGAAAGATGTATATTGGAATACCCGATATCTATCCAATCCGGATAGATATAATAATTTACCAAATATATCAATTAGAAAGGCGGTTTCCCGGCAAAATTTGTATCATCATGTATTAGTCAAAACATATTCTTTGCCATGATTGGTAATAAGAGCTTCCATTTCATTTTTTGAGAGGGGGACGTTTCCAAAAATAGTCTATACCTTTAACCAATAATGATAACAATTTCAAAAGTTTATACCACTTTGTAGATGAATACTGTAGTTGAATAGTGTGGTGTCATTTAGTGATAGTAACAATGATAGTTGGATTTATATAGTGCCTTTGCCAGGGCATACAAGGCGCTGTCCCTTAAGTTTATCAACAAATCGTTCTGATTTTGTTCATCCCTCTATCTGTCTTTTACTCTCACTCTCCCCATCCAGCAATCAGCCGACATCCCACAAGTCAGCCTCCAAGTGACAGGGGCCGACTCCCCGCCCCAGATCGAGACCCCCACCCCCCGTAGCCCCTCCAAGTGCAACGTCAACGAGCAGAACAAATCTCTAGCCTCGTCCCTCCCGGACCTCCGCTGTCTCTCCCCTACCAGCAGCCGCAAGATACCCATCCCCACCGAGCTGCCGGGCATCCAGAGCTCCGCCGATGACTGCACCTCGCCCACGGGCGGGGCGGGATGCGGGGACGGCTTTGGGAAGAAGTTGAGGGGCGGACTCCGCCCTCTTTATGTTCCGGAGGTGGAGGAGATCAGAGTAAGGTAAGGATCACTTCTCAGCGTTTAAAGCCACACTGTCCTACTATAGCTACTTGCTCCCTCTATATCAAAAACAATGCCTAATCGGTGACCATTGGTCCCCCATGATCCTCTTTTTCTTATGTTAATTGAGAGCTGAGTTTATAAGATAACCACCTGTCCAGTGACCTTGCAGGGTGGTCTAAACCCTCCTAGCCAACTACTACAGAAGGCCTTTAATACAGGATCCACCTGTTCCCGAAAGCAATGAGTTAACACATTGATGCCCAAGCCTAAGGACATACAGGCTAAACTCATTTAGATTGCATGTTAAATGAAAGAAAAACAGAACTCAATGATTAATATTATTAATTTGACTAATTCAGACTCGGGATAGAACTGTTATTCGAGTTTACGTGTATGTATAGTTGGCTCTGCATCATTCAAATCTGTTGGGACTGCAGAATATAGTTAACATATGCAAAGGGAAGTGTTTACTTAGGAAGTGTAAAGAACACATGTTTGACATAGTTTGGTTTAAAAAAGTTGCTTTGACTTGTGCGATTTTGAGTCATGCAGAGTTAGTTGTATATGAAAGAAATCACTTGGGAATATGACAAGGACAGAGCTTAGATTGAATTTATCTGATTTTTCTTTTTTACTTGAATTTGAACGATTGCAAATACTCTTTAAAGTCAATCACATTATTCTGAGTATTATAGCAAGTTACTACTTTGTTACAAAATACTCTGCCATTTGATAAGAGAAAAGAAAAATTGTTTGAAACAATACAAGGTATGATGTTCAATAACTAGGCTCACCTATTGAACAATATAAATTATAGTCTCTGCATGAAAATGTAACTTTGGCCTTGCTTTTGTTCTGTTCTTGTTGTCAATTTTATTTCTTTACCTAGAATTGCTTTCATTTATTTTCATATGTAGTTCTTGTTTCATTTCTTTATCTGTCTTTTAATTTTAACTTTCAAAATTTGATTATTCTTTTTTCTCTGTTCTTCTTGTTATTAGCGCTGGCTTAAGGTACAGTGTAGCCTCAATATAAAAGTGATTTTGTTGCAGTGCTTGAGTTATTTTGGTTTCTTTGAATGTTTTGTTTGCTTTTATTCATAATAATATGTAGCAGTTCTAATAAGATTAGAAAGTGACGTATAAAAGCGAGATTCAAAGCATGATGATAATACCATTTCTTAATTTGCACCTAATCACCGCCATATAAAGTAATCATTATTAAAAATAGAGAGTTTTCACAAGTTATTTTAATCTTTTAGTTTGTTATTATTTCACATTTAGTTCTATAAATTCAAAGTATGGTTAGCTACAGCAAAAACACAAATTAAGTCATTGGTTGGCTATTGAAATTTGAACATTAACTCCAATAAAATATAACTGCCAAAAAGATATATATTCCTTGCTGCTTTGAAGTTTCTAGCATAAATACATACCTGCCAACCCTCACGAATAATCCTGAATATTCTGTTTTTCTGGATTTCTAGGACCTGAAAATCCGAAATATAAAGAATTTTTGGTTTGTTTGGGGGGGGGGGGGGGGGGGGGGTTTATAATTTTGTTTTCCTCTTTTTTTCTTCAATTTTGGGTCTTAAAGCTAAATAAAGGTTATTTTATTATGTGCGGTGATTTGAGAGTTCACGTATTGTGTGCGTTTAATGGCTGCATGATCGAGCAGTATTAACTCTTTGGTACAGATTTACCGCGTATTGCCAGTTTTACTGCCGAGCTGAAAATTCCTAATTCTTATTTTTAAATGTTGACATAATATGACATCAGCTCATGTGGCAAAACTTAGTAGAAACTGTTCAAAAACTTGAACTTTTTTTCTCTTCATGTACATTTTATATGGTTTAATCTTTGGCACTAAAAAATTCTACATCTTGAGTTAAACCTCAAAATGTAAAACTTTGCCCCCTGCCAGCTGGGCCATGCTAATTACCTGCTGTGCTGTGCTGTGGGATTTAATAGTATTGATCTCTAGTCTTAATATTCATCATACTTTGTGTGTGGTATGGTTTGTTTTTAATTTGAGTATACACTTTGTAATAGAAAGGGATGTTGAACTTTCAGGTAGACATCTTTGTTTTTTGTTGTAAGTAAATGTAGTTATTTTAACATCTACAAGTACATGAACATATTTCATTTCACTTTCTACACATATTGCCTACATAGGAGCTATATATGTACATGTATGGTATTTTGAAAAAGAGTGTTGTTTTAGGGGTTTGCAAGGAAAATGTGGAGTTATCCTTTCCTTATCAAATGAAATAGAAACAGGAATAACAATAACTACTATTATACAACTCACTCCCAGATCCTAATAAAATGATTGGTCATGCGCGGTCACGTGTGATTCATTTATTGAGCCTATTGCACTAGTTTTCATGAAAAGGAGTGCAATATTTTCCAGTACTATTGAACTCGTTTTCAGAGCGCAGTAGTGCGCGTAGAGGTTAGGGCGCTTAATACTGCGTGAGCATATGAGCCTATTCTTGCGCAGCACTATTCGTAAATGGGTATAGACTGAGGTAATTAGTGCGCTTGCTATATCTATAGCTATGTGGGTGCACAAAATTAAGCCTTATTAAACTTGAAAAGTATTTTTCAGCCATATACTGTCACGAAACAATCTTGAATGAATTATTTTTACATCAAATAACAAGGATCTAGGAGTTTTGTTGTATAAAACAAATGATGCATGTTTTCATTCGTTCATTATACGATCTATCCGCCCTTGTTGATGATGTGTGTATCTATCGCACTCAGCCTAACGGCTTCGTGCAATAGATACACACAGCCTCAACTCGAGTGCAGATAGATCGTATAATGAACTCATGCGCATGCATCATTTGTATAATATCTAGCTCATTAGGCCTGCCTTAATCAGCTTGAGTTTGACAAATAACCCACTATTTTAACTATCCCGATCGCAAATTATCCAGCCAATTTGCATCTTCATCATGCAGCCCGCAGTTGCAATTAGCAGGATATTTGGTTGAGAAAATATCCCGAGAAATCGTGGTCTTGTTTCCAAAATACCCTGCTATTTGGTCAACAGCAGGCTAATTTGCTCCTGTCTGAGCTAGTTTGCGATGAGCGTAACGGTCTGGTGAAGACGCGACTTCAAGCTTCCAGATAATATCCAGAGTCTGAAAAATAGCGGGTTATTTGGTAAACGCGAGCTGATGAAGACAGGCCTATTGTGTATCGTGCCGGCAGCAGCTTAGTTGGTTGATACATATAATGTACCGGTATTTGCTTCTTTTTTTTCTCAAACTAATCGATGCTGCTTGCTTTATCCTATTTCGATAACAAAGTTTTAGGTGCACTTATGCATGAAAGCCATCATTCATTTCATTATCTGTCTACAAACGTACTAATATTAACATTGCCGTGATTGATGTCATAGTGTGACGTGTTTCTAAGATAATACAATGTAAGATATACCTGTCTCATTGAAAAAAAGGTTCCTCACATTTTGGACGAAGCTTTAAAAAAGTGCATGTAAATGAGTTTAATAATAATAATAATAATAATATTTCATTTTTATATAGCGCTTAATACAAATGTCTCTAAGCGCTTTACAAATAACTATTACTAATATACTATTTGAATGTGTAGTGATATTGAAAAATAGTTTACGACAGGTAGCTAGTCATCATCATGGTCGGAAGGGGGCACTTTTGTAGCTACCAAATTGGCAATGCTTATAAAACTTTGCTTTGGTGTGGTGTGTTAGCGCAGACTGTATTTTACTGCTTCAAAAAACTTTGGGTGACCAGCTCCTAGCTCAAATCAGAATGACAATACGGCTACAAAATAAGGCCAATGGAAGTGTAGTCTACAATCCAAAAAGATTACACTCTGCATTTAGATTTCTTAAGGTACAGAATAGTATCATTTGCCTTGCATGATACTGATCATGGGTTTATCTGCAATGTCTCATCCATGTCCAGACTTCACTTTTACAAGCTCTAATTTAATATCTGTTTTAAGCTTCTTATCAAAATGTAACTCTGCCTTATGCACAGATTGTTAAAGGCATCGTTAAACAATGTTTAGTCTGAGATGCACGGCCCTACGTGTTATCAGTGTCTGTGACTTTATTGAAGCCCTAAGAAAATTGTGCTTCAAAAAGATCAAGTGCCTCAAAAAAGTAAAAATATTTGAGTGACCGGTTTTACCATACTCATTTGCCCCAATAGACTGTAGTGTTATGAAAACCGTTAGGAAAACGCAAAATTTGATTTTGATTTCCAACCACAAATATCTTGATAATCAGACAGGCGATCGGCTTGTAAAAGTCATGGGGTTCCTGACTGACCTAAAGGTTTATAATTATCATTGCAGCATGAGCTAAATCCAGGATTTTGTTTCAGAATCTGAGACAAAGCCAATCCCTTCAAATCGAATTGTAAATATAATTTTTTAGGGGCAAAAATTACTGAATCCAATTCTAATTGTTATTTATTCATACTGAATCTAATTCTAATTATCATTTCTTTCGCAGTCCGGTCGTTTCTCGGCGCGGCTACCTGAACTTCCTAGAGGAGAAGACCGCTGGCTGGGTGACGCGCTACGTGGTGGTGCGCCGCCCGTACGTCTACATCTACAACAACGAGAAGGACCCGGTGGAGCGCGGCCTGATCAACCTTGCCACAGCCAGAGTAGAGTACAGCGAGGATCAGCAGGCTATGCTTAGGGCAAGACATCTCAGCATTGTCGTTAGTCTTCATGTCCCTACTGTTTCTTATCCTAATCACCCTGTAGTTTAGACTACTAATCTCTGCGAAGAACAACCAATTACCAAAAAGATCTTGATTACTTTTTATGTCGCAAGAGATGAAATAACCCCTTGGAAAACTATATTAGACATTTGAACCGTTAATGATTTCACGTCAATGCAGGCACAGATGCTAGGTCAGGCTTAACTCCTGTTTGCATGGGTTGGCATAAGGGTGTGTTGACCGGGCAAGTTCAGCCTTGACCAAGTCTCCTTGGACCAAGTCACATTTTCTACATTGTAAACCCATGAAAGGTTTGACATTTAGTATTGGCCTTGTGACTCAGAAATGCAAACCTCAACTACATCACTGCGACCCATAGTCGCTCCTTTCTGTATATAAAATTGCAATGTCTTACATTATAACAGAAGCATTATTTGAAGCTCATATTTTGAATATACAGCTATACTATAAATTATTAAACCCACTATAAAAAAAATGCTTTTTGGTGATTGGTTGTCTTTGATTATTTATTTTATTATTATTATTAATATTACTATTATTATAATTATTATAATTATTGAATTTGAAAGCATACTGAGGCCTATATTTCCAGGCTCTTTTTCAGAATTTCTACATGGATTTGTTTTTAATCCTTGTCAGTTAGGATGTATAGTCAGAATTTTCTCAGAACACACACTAAAACCAAACAAAAAAAATACAAAGAAAACAAAACATGTACAAATCAAATTGTTTTGTTTGTCAATATATTCTTTATTACAATTTGGCACCTCATTTAGTTATATTTTCTTAATGACTTATCTAATAGTATAAAGATGAACATTGATATGCAATACAGACGGTTCTCGTGATATAGAATTTGAGAAGTTGATGTCAAAACTAAATTTTAGTGTTGGAATCTGCTCATAACTTAATTTCTAAGAATATGTCTATGTATGTCATTGGGGCTACTCAGTTCACATACATCTTGATTATTGGAACTCTCAAAGTGCATTGAAAATCTAAAAAACAACGGAGAAGGCTTTCGATATATGAATTATCTTTCGATTTATCCAACCTCGTTACTAGTTTTTACTAAAGAGTAAGAAGAGCTCACTGGCCCGCTTGCTTCAATTTTTTTGTGCTAATTTCAATGATAATTAAATTCTGCAAGAGGTCAGTTTGATAACTCTTTCATCATAATGAAAATATCAATGTCTTCATGAAAGCTAATTGCATGTTACTTCGTTTTTGTTAGGTATTCTGTGATATAAATCCCCTGTGATCCCCAACCCATTTTCTAAATGTATGTGTGTATTGAATGTTGTGTACTTAAATTGCATGAAATATATTGCCTGTTTCTCTTTCTGTTGTTGCAAGCAAAATGTTAAAGGTAAAGACCAGTAATGGTCATGCGATTGCATTGTGAAAGAAACGTTGTGGAATCGATCAGAAAAGGTTGATCATCTAGCATCTAGCATCTGCAAGGTTCTGGAATCATCAAAATGATAAGAAATTTGGCCCATTCTTCGTAAAGTTACAAGCACTATACACAGAAAGATGTATATGGGACTACCCTATCTCTCTCACCAGACGATGAGAGAAATAAATTTACCAAATATATGAATTAGTAGGCGGTTTCCCGGCAAATTTTTTATCATCATGTATTAGTCAAAACATATTCTTTCACATGATTGGTAATGAGAGCTTCCATTTCATTTTTTGAAATTGGGGCGTTGCCAATACTGGTCTTTACCTTTAAGTGATTGCAAAATTCCAGAACTTTACATTTTTCAAAAGCTCAGTATGAAACCAATAAACCATTTGTAAGAAAAAGCAGGATAGAATCACAATTTAAAATTAGTAAGTGATACTAACCATCACCCTAAAATACTGTTGATTCATCAATCAATTTATTTGGTAATGAGTGTTTCTCTTTATTTTGCTATAAATTTAATATTAAAAAAACTATATATATACAAAAATTAAAACTCCAAAAGATGTAATGTAATCTTAAATCATGTTAAGAGGATGTCATTGTATCTATTGCATGCTTTCATTGATTTTCATTGATCATTCTCTTGCAATGTGCTTTTGCCAGTTTTGTACTTCACATCACAAAAGAAAGGTTTTGCATTGAGCCATTAAGCACAAGTTTGAACAATTCTATAATCAACAGTTTCTTATCAAGTTTGACACATGCATGAGCATTGACACTTGCTTCAATTCACACCAAACTGGCCATAAAAATAGGCATTTTAAAATGAATATTGTGTTTTACTTTGGTCTTATAAACAATTAGAAGTCTTAACATCTAAGGCCTTAAATGTAAATTGTTTGATACTTTATTAAGAAAGAAAAATCTCTATCCATCATGCACATCGAGATCAAGAATTTGTTAGTGCTCGCCTTATTGTCCACGCTTGCTTTGAGCAACACTTTTTTTTCTCATCATGCATCATTCTCTTCATTGCTCTTCAGTGAAAAAACAAAATCAAGCAAGCAAATTCAAAAACAAATATAAGAATGTGTTTATAATTATGTTTATTTGTTCTAGTGACTTTCTCCAAGTATTTCTGTGCCCATCATGTCTCCTAATTACATAGAATAAAATTGCAAGAATGTTATGTTTTCGATCAAGTTAAGTCTGCAATGATGGTTTTGAGCTATTAATAAGTCGATGTGAAGCTGATTGGATTGAAATGATCAGTGCCTCAAGAGATGTAGAAGTTGACAAGTAAGAGGGCCTATATTTTTTAGTGATTCTGTGAAGGACACTGCATTGGCACTGAAGATGGTTGCTTAAAACCCCTGCCACCATCAGTTAACAAACCAAGGGGGATTAGGGGGATACATATGTGTGTACCCTCCTACCCAATCCCTTCTGCCAAGGAATACATTGTTTATCCGGTTGTGATAATGTTTAGATTTGTTAACGCAATTATTGAGATTTTGCACCCTCTTTAAATAACAGACTTTCAGGTTTATTTAGACTAGTTTCATGGGGCGATCCACATGTGCCGCCTTCTATTCTTGCATAGGTCCTATAATTATGGGTCATAATGGGTACATACATAGTGCTTGAAGATAAAGTCATGGACAATTCATACATGTTTGGTTACTGTGGTCATCATATCAACCCCCTCCCTATCCTCTCTTTACCCCAACAGACACCAAACACGTTCTCGGTTTGCACCAAGTACAGAGGTTTCCTGCTTCAGACCCTTGGAGACAAGGATGTCTTCGACTGGCTCTATGCCTTCAACCCTCTACTTGCTGGCTCCATCAGGTAATTATTATTCATTTCATTTGATTTGATTTGATTTATTTTTCCACTCAAATATCCACAAATTAAAATAACATATATAAACCATACAGTATTACAATATATAATAGAACAAATGAATCAAATCCTGCACATGTCTGCTCCCAGAGAGACCAAAGACGCCCGAACCCAGTATTTAAAAAAATAATAATAATAAATAAATAATAATACATAAGATTTATAAGGCGCCAAATCCACTTGACAGTCAAATGCTCAAGGCACATTAAATAAAAAGTATTAATTATCATTCCCCCTCTGTCTCTCTCTCCCTCTCTCTTAGTATGGCTCACTGTCATTGTCTTTGTATTATACTCTCTGCAGTATCTCTCTCTTTCTATATATCTGTCTATTCATCCTACTGTCTCATCCCGTCTCTTTCTGCCTCTCTTACCTTGTCCTCTTTCTATACATCGATCTCTTTCTGTATTTATCTTTTGCGTCTTATACATATTCAGCTTTTCATATCATATAGTTATGTAAAATACTTCATTTAAATTCACTGTCTCCTATCCGTGTATCTCTGTCAGTTTGCTCAAACATTCTCTCACTTGTTCCAACATCTAATCACATTCTCTCTCTCAATATTTGTTTTTCTTCCCTGTTTGTCTAATATCACATCATTTATTATAGGGGAGTATGATGGGTAGGCGATAATGCTATTGATGATTGTAATCTGTTATATTACTGTAGTCTTTTGTTCAAATTTCGTTCTCAGATCAAAGCTGGCTAGGCGATCGGGAGTGGGTGCTACACAGATACCTGTTTAAGGATAACGACCATTGTCCTTCCAACCCAACAGTTAGTCATCATAATCAAGGTCATCATCAAGGTCATCATCATCATCATCATCATCATCATCATCAAAGAGAATAGTGTAGGATAATGTACATGAGTACCTGTTAAACTCTTCATTCACTAGAATGCCATAGTCTTTGGCTTATCTGATACGGAAATTAAAGTATACACTGCAAGTGTGACAAATGTTGACTGTGGCACTCCACTGCTTGTTTCATTTCTCGACCAAAGCCTGTAAAGACATAACAGCCCAGTTTCATGAAACTTGTCATTGGCTACTGAAATCAGCGCATTTGATTCGCTGTCAGCAAATATGAAATTGAATTATTATTTATAACAAGGTTTTATGGCCCAAGGTAACAGCCGTGAGGATGAGAAACGAGTAAATTCTGACCGCCCTCTCTATTTAACTGCCATACATTTTGTTGGGAGATGCTTTAAAAAGCCATCTCTAGAAATGAAGGTGCTTATATGATTTTTTCTAAAATTGATGATGATCAGTTCCGAATCTGATAAGTGAAACAAGGGTCTTAATCAGTGGTCAGTTCCGGTATGTTAGTAATGTAGGTCTACATGTGGTATATTTAAAGAGTGGGTTATTGGTGTGGTGTTAGGACCTAGGTTTATGATGGATCGTGTAGTTGTTCAGGGGCTCTTTGGTTCATAGCACATCATAAAATGTCATAATTGGTACAAAGATATCTCTTTTTATAAACCTGAGGATCCACTGTAGTTCAGTTTCTCTGAAGGTGTTTTGAAGGACAACTTAGAATTTAAAGGCCATCTGTACTAGTTTGGCCAGGGGGGACTAGACCACACATCATGGTCACCGACAGGTGGCTATCTCATCAACTCGGCTCTCAATTAACATAAGAAAAAGAGCATCATGGGGGACCAATGGTCACCGATTAGACATTGTTTCTATATAAAGGGAGCTAGTAGCTACAAGTAGTACAGTGGGGCTTTAAGTGGTCTTATTGATTAACAAATGCAAATATTTCAGAAACAAAAACAAATTCTACCCATTAGCTCAGTTAATGGAGCAGCCTATCCATCGAAGGTCAATGCTCTTTTTAACAAAAGACCACCTCTGGCCGGTTATTTATCATCTCTCATCTCGCTGAGATATACAGCTAGTCAGGCCGGCATTCACAAGAAATTGAAAGGTAAACTCCATGGCATGTCTGCCGAAGTTAGAAAGTAATAGATGGGGAAAAGATGAACGTTATGTAGCGAGATGCATTCCTTTGTTAAAAAGCAATGGTTGTAGAGTAGATACACCTACGTATTGCTAAGCTACAGGACTTACCTGAGGATTTTTACAGTTAAAATTATAAAGACTGCTCAAGGGAGACAAGAAACACTGTCTTTATGAGCAGATGGGCTTTATGAGCAAGTGGTCTTTATGTACAGGTTCCTTTAAAACATGTTTCAATGGGGAAACACATTACAAGGAAAACCAAAAGATGTGATCTTTATATACAGGTGGTCGCTAAAGCAGATTTGACTGTCTTAATATAATGTAGAAATACTTGTTAAAGCCTTTCCATAAAGGTACTCATTTTGTGTTAGTGCTAGTCGTAATGATAGTAAAAATCTCATGATTGTTTCAAGTGATAATTGACAGTTGAGATCAGCACCTTCCTAACACCACATTAGAAACCCTTTGGTGTATTTAACACCACAGTGACATCCCAGCAATGCCCAAATTGGGTCTGTACATATTATACAAGTAGTGGGAAATGCAATATAAGTGTCACAGAAGGAGCTTATCAAAAAAAATTGTAAAAAAAGTGATATGTAAATGTCAAAGAAACTACAAAAGAAATGAATGCCATAAAACAGCTATTTTGCCATGTAAATAGACAAAAGCCATTTAACCTATTGTATGCTATGTGTGCTGCCGATGGAAGCTTAAGATCATGTGTGTGCTTAGTGTTGTACGTGTATATCAAAATTCGGCCATCGTTGTTGGACAACTAGTGTTTATATTGTAGGGCACAAAGACCGAAACAAGCTCAAATTCTCTGACAAATTTACATTTATTCACACATGGTACTACTTTTCAACTCATCTTTTCCCACCACCATATCTATAGATGTGCTATACACAGTTTTAATGCAAATTTTCATTATGTATGCATTTTTTTAATTCCAGCATTAACCTTTTTTCTTAAACATATCCCTAAGACACATATTTTTGTTTGGGTTCACTACTGAATGCCATAAGATGCCAAAGCTTTGTAGAGAACGAAATACCAACTACAATAAGATATTGACTACAACAAAAGTGTTAAGCATATAAAACGTTTGCCCCAACCCTGATTTTTCGTACTGTTGGGCATATTTTGAATTAAGATATCAGAACAGTTTTGCCCGGATAAGTTAATCTCTATGCAATTTTTTTTAAAGGATTATTCAATGTCCATGATTATTGCATTGTTTTCAGAACAACATAATTTCATATTTGACAAGCAAATATCAATGCTGATACAATATATAAGGGAGGGAGAGGATGAAAACTTCACATCAGTGACACTATTTTTGTAAAACGAAAGGGATGAATTACACCAGACTTGTGCAGATGGGTTGTGCAAAACTATTTGATCCACTGCAATATTAGTGTATCTTTGCTCATACTTCGCTGATTCCACCCATTACCCTTCTTTCTTCTTTAGCACACCCAGTTTGCTATGTACCATTTAATTTTGAGTGGTATTTTCTGAGATGTAAAGCATGACACAGGGTACCAAACTCTGATTTAGGCTTGCCATGAAGGCCATTGTTTTATAGGTATAATGCAAGTCCCAAAAAGCTGTGCAATAGCTGATGACAGGGTTGGGATTCATTTCTTCTTCTTTTCAGCTTAATATTTACTTCATGTTAAGACATAGCTTGATGCATTAGCAACAGGAAATGTTCAATTGGGATATAATGGCTTTTAAACGGTGCATTGTGGGATAGTAGAAATGAGATTTCAATCATGATTCTGAAGTCCTTTGTCTTAAAGCCCCTCTGCAATAGTTTGGCCAGGAGGGATTAGACCTCCCTACATGGTCACTGACAGGTGGTTATCTCATTAAATCAGCTCTCAATTAACCTAAGAAAAAGGGGACCATGGGGGACCAATGGTCACTGATTAGGCATTGTTTGCTATATCGGGGCGCAAGTAGCTATAAGTAGTGCAAAGGGGCTTTAAAGAAAACTTTTTTTTATATGTAGCTTCCTTATTGCTGATGAAGAAAACAAAAACACTGATTTATACCTTTAAGGAAACTTGTTTAATTGGAAAACTACCATTCCAGAGACAGTTGTGCTATTTTTGGCGTCAGGAGTGGGATATGGGCATTATCTTTGACTCGCCTGTTTGGTTTATTGAATTCTACACTCTGTAGCAAATGTTTTTGTACTCCTGGGAATACATAATTTTGGCAAACATGGATGTGATAATTTTTTGTTTTCTCTGTGCAATTCACATGATTGAATGCTGTAAATTTTCATCCTTTGGACTTTCACAGTAAAAAAAAAACATGGCGCTATACATAAAGAGGATCATATGATAATTTGGGACTTCCTCTTTTTAGACTGGGCAATTATGTTTTTCAAAAACATGTATTGTAGCTCAGGATGAAGAAACAAATAGGTGTCCATGTAAAGTCAAGTTTCTGTCTGTATATAAGTGTGATCTCTAGCCCTAAGGCCAAGTTAGATATAGTAATGAATTTGTCGTAGTAGACTCGATGTTCACTTGCATGCGGGACAAAAACTGAAATTTTATGGATGCTACATTTAGTATCATGTAAATATGATAAATATATAAATATATATATTAACTGTAGACTTTGTATAATATTATTTAATGTCAGATAAATTTCACCATGAACTTTAATTTATGTGTAAAATAATTCCAAATGCACTATGTATATTCTGCTCGATTTATGCAGGGAGGGGATGACTAGGTAGATGAAAATATGCTGAATGTCTGAAGAAGAATGTACGTGTCTTTCTCTTCCTCTTTTGATTGAAAAGTCAATCGATTTCTAGCTAGCTAGCATTTACTTTTACCCACCCATAGTGTATCTATCAAACTATTTAGATCATAGGGAAGAAAGGGTAGAAAACAAGTTATGGTTCATGTGAATTAACAGGAAAGTGACTGATGAAGAGATGGCATTATCTGCTGCAATTTTAAACAATGTCTAGATATTTTTGTGTGTAATTATTCAATATCCTGGATGGTATTAAATTTTAACTTTTCTGAGGATAACATGGAATATAATATATATCTTGGCTTTTTCAGATGTTTGTTCTTTTTCCCAATTGATTCTATGAATTATGGCAGGTTTGCACTTTTTCTAAATTTTGAAGAGAGAGCCACTTGATGTCATAAAAGATGATGACATCCGAGTCTTATATGGCAGAGGCAAAGAGATTGATGTAGTCAAAAGTTTACAACAAATTCTGTCTTTCTTTTTCATACAAATGACAAGTTTTATTATTTTCTATACTGTTAGCAATATGAATGCAGTAGATGAACTTTATAGGAATGGAGATAACAAACTCAATAAATAACACTTGCTTAAAATACAAGTAGGAAAATAAATAGTTTGTATTAGTTGAATTTCTTCTTTTATTTTCAAAAGGGAAAACTCAAATAGAATGCAACAAATATGTGAGTAATAGATGCAAGTATTGTGTGTTAATGAAAAATAATAGGGAGGAACTATTTATTTTATTTGTTTAAGCAAATTTAGTGGTATTTTGTACTCTCTTTATATTTCCTAAGTTTGTTACCATCTTTAGCTGTTAATTTGTCGATATATATATATTGACATGGTTTGGTAATCGGTGCTTTTGTTACATTTCAAATGAGGATACCCGGATAAATATATCATTTATCACTACATTCAAACTTTGCTTTTCTATCACATTTTCCCATCAGTGCAATCTAAAAGAGTTTTCATTAAAAGAGAAATATATTGATTTCATTGTTTTGTAAATTTAATCTTATGTCAGTTGAAAGCTAAGATGACAGCAGCCCACGATATATATTTTAATACTTGTGCAATATAATGTCTGTCACTCAAGTATTGTAGGAATATGTTTTCAATGATACTGATAGAATTTAACCATTTTATTTTGTTTGTTGATTTGTTTAAAGTTCTTGCACAAGAGTTTGGGGTAATTGTATCTAGTTTTATCAATGGCGAGTATAAAGCACAGTGACAGAATGGCTTAAACTTTCCTAAATATTGTGTTTATCTCTCTCTCTCTCTCTGTGTGTGTGTCTCTCCCCCCCCCCCCCCTCCCCCTCTCTCTCTCTCTCTCTCTCTCTCATAATTCTTTGAGATAATTCTATTTTAAAGGTCAATTCTGGAAAGGAAAATGTCCACTACATTATTTATAATACAGAGCTTTTAACTTTTGCAAGTGAAACAGGTGATGTATTCACAACTGTTTTTTATGAAGAAAAAGTGTAGACAAAATACCGAACCAAGGTACAGATACTTAATAGAAAATGATATATAATATGGCGCTGTTGAATGCACATCAAATACATGTATATCTAGTATACTTACGCGAATATGAAATTAGTATGAAGTCTGCTTATATGATTAATGAACTTGACAATATACATATAGTTATGTCAGATATTAATGTAATAATGAAATGGAAGTTTAGTAAATTTATTTTTGTTACTCGACCAACGTTTGTGAAATCTGTAAAAATGTAGTTAAGACACTAGATGGAGATATGTAAATTGGTTAATCCCTCTCCAAGCTTGGAGGACGGCTGTAATATAAAAGCATGAATGTGTATCGAAACCCCAGTATGATTAGAAAGTAAACTATAGTTGTGAAATCACCGAATATTACAGTCAAATCCGCACCCCACGTCAAAAATATCTGTGTTTGTTCCAAGCTCGCTCCCTTTGTGAAACTGTGTCATTAATCAAGCCCGAAAATGTTGGTGGCCAAAACTGTGCAAAGTCAAACGCCGAAATGTATGTGCGTGTGTGTGTCCGCGCGCGTTAGTTTGACTATATATGTTTCACTACGTAGATGTCTGTCTCTCATAAACTGTAGCCGTAGGAAGCCTGTGCATTGTTGTTGCGTTCGAAAACAAAAATCAACGAAAAAATGGATTATATTATTCTGTCAAGCACTGAAAGATAACACTATCGGAAATAAAAACTGAGAGCATAGAAAGAACATGAAGAAGGATTACTTTTGTTCTATTTCGTCGGTTTACTGTAGTTGTACATTTTTGTTCCTAAGTTGATGTTTTATGCAAGAGAGAAAGGAGACAACATTTTGATGGGTGAAAAAGTGAAAGTGACTATAGAAGAGAAGAATGTAAGTGAAATGTTAGTGATAGCGTGAATGGTATCGAGTATTGTTTTCAGTATCATCAGTAACAAACAAAAACAATCTGAGAAGGCTTAGTTAGGCCCATTGCTCCTGTGACAATTGCTCTCGACACTGGACCCAACGTTTTACCGAATCCTCGCCCTAAACCTAACCTAAAACCTAATGGCAACCCTAAACACAATCGCAACTACTTTCGATAATCAACATATAAGGCAATTTCAAAAGCCTTTTACCTAATGAAATTATTCCACTGTTACGTAATCCGAACTTGATTTCTATAGGTAGTATTGATAGGGCAGTAGATTTTTCCAGAAAAAAGGGTTATGATCGTGTTCCATATACCTTTAATGAAATTGTCGCAGGAGAAGATATTGGATGAACGGTTTTAACTGGGCAACTAAATGAAAGGGTTAAAGTAGCTGTGCGAACATTTAAAAAAAAAAAAAACTTTATTTTCGTTATTGCAAAGGTGAAACTTGATTAGACAATTTTTTTTCAAAATTCAATGCTTGCATGGAAACATTCGAACTAATGATTATTATCAATTACAAATCGCTTAAATACAGCCCCGGTGTAGCACCTGAAGAGCTCTCCGAACGCTGCTGAGATGTGTGACATCACAGGTTGGGCATGATTTGCACAAGCAGACGACATAACGAATGAACATATTATTTCTAAAATTATAATGAGTTTAGTGTATATAAATGTGATGGCATTTCACACCATTCAAAAAGGGAGATGAAGCCGATTCTGAAAACTAAAATCTGTCGTTTGTAAATACGCAGGATAGGGGTTAATGAACAATCAAAGAAACCACACTTTCAAATTGAAAACCCCCCGGAATGATAGCATGCACGGCATGTGTTCCCTCTTGAATCTCCGAACATAGCGCGGTGTATGCAACTGAACATACAAGCGACGGATCCCTTTATTTTTACATCGCTACTCTTTTCTTCAAAATGATACCATCCGCTGGATTAAGAGTGAGGCAATAGTGAGGCAACATTTAGCCTGACGGTAGTCGGAGAACTAGAGAAGATGACAAAACAGGCACTGAAAATGTGTGAGATGTCGGCATGGGACATCGTCTGCTTGTACAAATTATGCCCAACCTGTGATGTCACACATCTCAGCAGTGTTCGGAGAGCTCTTCAGGTGCTATGCCGGGGCTGTATTTAAGCCGAATGATTCCAAGAATAGAATTTTGATAAAATTGTCCAATCAAAGTTTCACCTTTGGAATAATTAAAATAAAGTTAGTTTTAAAAATCTTCGCACAGCTACTTTAAAAGAAGTAAGTGATTATAGCAGAGAGAAGAACCATGAACGAGACACGAACTCTACTTGGGAAGACAAATGATACTGAGTTTAAGCAAGCATTCATAATGTCAGTGTCGTCATAGCAACCAGCGTAGCGCATCATGTGAGCAATGTTACTCTGTTCTTGGACTCCGTGGAAAAGATGTGCCATGGGTCCACTGGCGTAGATGGCGACATCGTCACCGCCGTGGGTCTCGGAGGAGAGTGGGACTATGGCCTCTTGCTTGTAGTCTCGATCCTCTGTGATGATAGAGACAAAATAAAAGGAATAATTAAAACGGATGAGAAACGTCCAATAATACTGGATATTGATTACTAGAACAATATGAACAATATGAAAAAATGGGTTTAATTTGAGTTTAACAAAGGAAGTTATACCGATGTTTAAGATTTCCCTTCGTTCAGCATGACTTAATCTTATGTTTACACCCATGTTAAAACCATTAGATCCTACTGGTTTCTATTGGTTTCTACTGGTCTTCAAACCATTAGACTCTACTGGTTTGTGAAGGTTTCTGACTGGTTTGACTTATATTTTTACACCCATGTTCAAACCATTAGATCTTACTGGTTTCTATTGGATTCTACTAGTCTTCAACCCATTAGACTTTACTGGTTTGTAAAGGTTTCTACTGGTTTGACTTAGGATTTTTACACCCATGTTCAAACCATTAGATCTTACTGGTTTCTATTGGTTTCTACTGGTCTTCAAACCATTAGACTCTACTGGTTTGACTAAGTATTTTTACACGCATTTTCAAACCATTATATCGACTGGATTCTATTGGTTTCTACTGGTCTTCAAACCATCAGACTATACTGGTCTTCAAACCATCAGACTCTACTGGTTTGTAAAGGTTTCTACTAGTTTTACTTCACAGTTCCTCCCGAAACTATTAGGATTTTTACCAGTATCGATGCTGTCATTGAAAATCGTCCTCATCCCCGTTTTTATGTAGCTGTCTCGGACTGCATCACCACCAGGACCATTCAAATAACCCAACGTAGTGTAAGGTAGTTTGTCAGATCCATCATATCCAGACAGCCCTGTAAAGAAAGGGACAATAGGATGGTGTCATGAGTCAAATATTTTGAAAGGTCTGTGCCATTTAGAATTCATTATACATGCACTGTAAAAAAATAATAGTCGAAATAACTCAATAAAATTGAGGAAAAGAATTGCCTTATTTTTATTAAGTAAATATTACCTACGGCATCTTAAGTAGAATTTACTTATTTTGCTGAATAAATTTTTACTCAGTTAAATCGAGTTACATTAACGTAAATAATTTAAGTATTGTAATCATTTTAGATAATTAAAAAAAAGCTATGATAGGATTACATATTGCACGATTTGGTACCCATCTAATCTAACAAGTAACATCCACTAATCATTCACTACTTCTATTTAAGATTAATCACTAATCACTAACACTACTTCTATTTAAGATTTAACCGTATATATATATATATCTACCACCATCACAAACTATTACATACGCTTCAATTCGACACATATTGAAAGGCTCCAAATTTTATATATACTTGATCGTAGCATCTTAAAAGGAAAATTGGTTGACAATTTCCTGAAATATCAAGTTTTGATTTGTTTTGAACTGGGTAACAATTAAAAATTGTCTTGTCTTTGCTTAGCCATGTTAAATGAATTAGTAAATGTTTTAAAGTCCTTAAATTTTCATTCAACCACCAAAAAAAATTGTTTTATTTAAAAAAGAGTTTAATTTGGTCTTAATGAATATTCATAAATTATGTAAATATTTCTATTACGCACTGCATCGGTCCTTACTTTAAAAAGATAAGAATAATCAACATAAATTGTTTGAGTAATACGTATAATTTCTGATTTTGAGTTAAAATTACTAAATTAATACAAGCTGAAATTACTTAAAGTTCTTATGTATTTTATTTTACTTAAATATTCCACGTATGTTCTACTAAATTGAAAGTTTGAGTTAGCAAGACTTAAATTTAGTGCGTAAGTGGCAAAACTAATGTTTTCAAGTAAATTCTACATGGAAAAAATACGTAAAAATTACCAATGAACAAATTCTTTTTTACAGTGTGTACTTCCATTAACTACAGGAGCACAATACATACGATTCGTGTATTAATCAGTTGAAGGGGAAGGGGCGATTGGGGGGGGGGGGGGGCTATATTGCATCCCTCCCCCGAAATAAGAAGTATCTCAATTGTGCTGTGTTAAGGTTTCGCAATGTAATAACACCTCGGTTTTGCAACTTGGAATTTGCATTTCAGAACTATTATGATCATACAGGCCAATCAAAGTGTGAGATTACCATTCAGCCCCTTCTCTCTTCTCTGATGGGGATATAGGTAGTGTTTATATTTATAAGACAACTTTCAAGTTTCAAGAGACGACTCTTATCTGAATATGTTATATCTACGGTTTACAGATCTTAAAACTTAAGTCCTTTGACTAATATAGTCATGAGATATATGGCTGAACGTCTATTGTTGATTGTTATTATTACTTTTTGATTAAGGGGAACCCAATTTATAAGCTTGAAACTTACCAAGAATAGGGTTTCCTCTTTCGGGGTATCCAGCAATTCCCATGGTGTGGGCGTGGTCTGCTGTAACTATAATGAGCGTATCCCCATCATCCGTCATTTCCAATGCCTTAGCAACGGCGTCTGACATTGCTATAGTGTCTCCAAGGGCGTTGTAGGCGTTACCAGCATGGTGGGCGTGGTCTATTCGTCCTCCTAAAATAAAGCACCAATTTTGTTATCACGATGAAAAGGGAGCAGGATTATAAAAGTGGGTTCTTGTATAGCGCTCATGTCTGTCAGACTTGACACTCCTGGTGCTTCTGATCATTATAATAATAATAATAATAATAATAATGGCGCTCTAGCATTTCAAAGAATTAATTCTTGCCAGACACCCATTTACCTCACCTGGGTCGAGTGTGGCAAATATAGATTAATGTCTTGCCAAAGGACATTAGTGATGCGGCGGGACTTGAACCTCAGACCTTGTGATCGACAATCCGGCGACGTATCCACTAGACCATGTCACTTGAATTACACAATGCCCGTAAAATATGGAATTAATTAGAAATTCAACACCCCAGCTAATTATGAGCGAGAGATATTTTCTAAAAATTGAGGCAGAAAGCATTCATGACATTATAAGGAAATAGACTGCTAGGTAAAAGAAGAACAGGGTTCCAATACTTTGGAGCCTCTTTTACGTGATTATGTAAGTCATTCAGTCATTCAATTTTCCTCTCATCGAATGTAACACCCTAGTAGCAAAAGGTTATTTCCAATAATAATGGTTCATTTATGAATAAATGAAAATATGTCACTACGTAATAGCTAGAGCACATGGGTCATATGATATTTACCTTCAACAGCGAGAAAGAATCCCTTTTCTTCTTTTTGCAGAATTCTGACAGCTTTCTCGGTCATGTCGGCTAGACTTGGATCGTCACCCTCTTCAGCCTCACTCGCGTATCTCATATTCGAGTGTTCAAACAGACCTGGATAAAAACGGGGGAAACTGATTAGCTATATTACGTGCGACACCTAATGTTCGTTGCAAACGAGGCTTTATATGCCTGACTTGTGTGGTCTTTGAGGCAACATGTTGGGGAGACCTTGTGAATTAACAAAACAAAAAAAAATGCAAATGAACAGTGCAAAAATTGCGTTAAATTTGTCTTCACAGGCTTGATTAGGCGTCTTACTCCGTTCTATCGGTCTTCGCTTCCGGTCGGGTTGTCGGGTTACACGACATTTCGTGACAATCAAGCCCTAATTTCCACAGGGTCATGTGTGATACTTTTGAATGCGAGAAAGATAATCAAAAAAGGGAAGGCAAGAATAGGAACTTCGTCATTGTACGGACATGCTGTCACAAATGGACATGTCACAAGATTAGCCTCAAGGACCACCTTTAAAAATATATAATTATCTGCATTCAATTACCAGACATTTCTTGAAGACGGTGGCATGTTCTCATAAAAGTTTGCGTAACCGATAACGTGACGCGTCAGACCTTCCGTGAAATGGGGGTAGGCCTATGTTTGTACGAATTCAAAGTTAATGTAACTCGACAACCCGACCCGACGCGAACACCCCACCCAAGACCAAATCCAATTGAAACCAGTTGAAATCTCCAACTGGTTTCATTTGGTTTCAACTGATTTCAATTGGTTTCAATTGGAATACAAAATTTCCAGTTGAAACCAATTGCAACTGGAACCAGTAAGATAATTTTTCCAGTTACTCAATTGGTTCCAGTTAGAAGTCATTTCCAGTTACCCAACTGGTTCCAGTTAAAAGTTCAACTGGAAACAGTCAGATAATTTTCTTCTTACTCAATTGGTTCCAGATAGAATTCAGTTCCAGTTAGAAGTCATTTCCAGTTACCCAACTGGTTCCAGTTGGAATTCATTTCCGGTTACCCAATTGGTTCCAGTTAGAATTCGTTTCCAGTTAGAAGTCATTTCCAGTTACCCAACTGGTTCCAGTTAGAATTCATTTACAGTTAGAAGTCATTTCCAGTTACCCAACTGGTTCCAGTTAGAATTCATTTCCAGTTACCCAATTGGTTCCAGTTAGAAGTCATTTCCAGTTACCTAACTGGTTCCAGTTAGATGTTCAACTGGAACCAGTAAGATAATTTTCCAGTTACCCAACTGGATCCAATTGAAACCAGTTAATTTGCATATTATCTGCTTGTGTGCAGATCAATGTTTTATGTAATTTTTTTTTATTTACAACATATTTATTAATTAATTTTCATTTGCAAGTAATGCATTTGTTTTAGTTACATATAAAGATTAATTAGCAATAATAAGCATGTTCATAAATAACATATGTTTTTAATTACAACAGATTAAAAGTTGATTAGTAAAACACTAACCATGGACAGAATACATCAAATACAAACATATAGGCCTATTTCCTTGCTGAGTATATTATATGAAATTGTCTGCATATTATAATGCCCTTTACATTGTATTTAATATAGACATATAACAATGCTTCTGTGTTGACATGAGCGATAATTAGTGCAAAAGCTAATTAACTTATAACTAATTAAGTTTATGCCAACTGTAAGTTTCAATTGGATTCAATTTCCCTATTGAAACCAGTTGAAACCAATGGAAACCAGTTGAAGCCAACTGGTTTCAATAGGGAAATTGGAACAACTGGTTCTAGATGAAACCAATTAGGCAACTGGAACCAGTTGGCAATTGGTTTCAAGTTGGCAACTGGTTTCAATTGGAACCAGTTGTTCCAATTTTCCTATTGAAACCAGTTGGCAACTGGTTTCAATTGGTTTCAACTGGATTTTTGTCCTGGGCATGCATAGAACGAAGTAATTAGGAGATTAGCGCAGTGATGAAGTAGTCGAACCGACACATCGTGTATGACGGGTGTTAATGAGAGGTACAATGTTTAGTCTGTTTACTCTTCCAGGAGCACCCTGAACGACTGATCTATATCTCTATCAATTACTGTATCTGATGAATTTCTTCACTGGGTCGAGTTTGACAAATGTAGATTAACGCCTTGTCAAACGACGTTCGTGGTGTGGTAGGACTCGAACCCGAACCTTCTGAACCACAGTGCGGTAATTTGGCCACAAGACCAATCCACTTCTATGTGTTGATTGATTCCAACCATCTAACATCAACATGTAACAGAACACCAACTTCACCATTACTGTGAGGTTGTGGTTTAAAACATATTTGAAAGAAGTTACATTGAAATTTTGTAAGTCATTTTGTAAATTGTGTACTCATTTTTAGGGCACTAGCTGCACCTTAGTCTGCTTTCCTTGAGGAAAAGGGGAAAGGTTCATAAAACACAAGTCATGGAAATGGACTTACCCAACAAGTAATCGGTGTTGGCCTCGTCAATCTCGTCAAATTGAGTCTTGTTCCAAACGTAGTGGGCGTTGGTTTTGCCATCTTTCCATTCCTCGATCAGATTCCTTCCGTCTGTACGGTTACCTCCCTGGCTGAGATCTTCTGGGTCAGTTTCTGTTTGGTTGGTAAACTTTCCCCTTCCTCCTCCAAGTATAACCTTGAAATTAATTGATCAATCAATACGGTTTTATAATTATTGAAGTTCTCAACGATTTTGCGACCATGACTTTGTAATTACCAATTGCAAATACCAATTGCAACTCCGTTCCACAGAAATACGGTAGGAGGTGGCTTCTTCTGTTTCATCGGGTAGAGCTTAATCGAATCGCGTCACGTTGTCGGGTTACAGAACCTTCCGTGAAAACATTCTTCTTTATTCATATTCACGAATATTCACGAAAATGTTTACGAAATAAATCCCTCTTATCGAAGAATGGTCAGTCCAGTTCAAGTACAGGCTAAAATACAAAACCCTGCTTCTGATGTTCAAGCGTAAGAGTGTAAGTTAGAGATTGATTGTAGGACTTGCGATATATCCAGATCTTGATAATACTTCACATTAAGACAGTTACAACCTCGGTCTATTTCTTCTAAGCCTAGACTACCTTTAAATGTTAGGATACCTGTGATAAGTTTCATTTGTTGTAAAGACATTTGGGGGGCTTGCACCGAGTAAATAAAGATCGCATGCTCGATCTTGTAATTTAATATTGATAGACTACCTTGATAAAAGGGTTATCTTCGACGAGTTGGAGAGCAATATCCTTGCAGCCTTTGCCCTGTTCTTCTTCCTGGATATCTGAATTGGCTTCCCAACGTCTGTCCGGAACTTGGGCATAGGTAGCCTTTGAACAAGGCCATCTGTCTGATAGACGCCGAGCGACTAAAAAGAGACTAATCGCGAAAGCCCGATTGAACGACAGAGCGTTCACCCTGGGTATCTAGACTCATCTCAGCCGCTTGGCCAGAGTCACGAGGCCTTGTCAAAAGGCTAGGGCATAGGTGGCGCCCGGTGTGGCGTGCTTTACACGAGCTGTACTCACGATGCCAGTGGCCTTTCCTGATTGGACGGGGTTTTAAGATCAGGATAAAGGAGAGTTTTTAATCTACTTTGCGGAATCAAAGATGTGTTTCTTTTACTTGTTTGCCGCTTTGAAGAGGCTCATCACAGGTTTATACAGGGAATTTGACAACATTCGGGTGTTATATTCAATAAAAGGACGTGGTAAATCTCCACGAGCGGACTTCACTTTAATGAACGACAGGTCTTGTGTAATAAAACTATGCCCTGACCTATCGCCATAATAAATTATCATCATAATACAAATTTCCCTCACCCTCGAGATATGAAAGCAAGTCGGTGTATTTTCTAGTCGGAAAGCGGGTTCGCTGACTGAGAAACCTGTGCACACATTAATTGGTAATTCAACCAAATCTGGTGTCAGCGAATTATGATTGTATACACAAGGCTATGATGTGGCTTCAAACAAAAACTGTGAGAGAGTTGGAGCGAGGTAGGTAAACGGCGAGAGAGTCAAAGATAGCTTTAAGGAGAAATAAGGCAAAGAGATGTTTGGAGACGACAGTAAGACGCAACGACGAATATGAGAGATGACAGTGATGATTACCAACATTATGTGCTTGAACTAGAACCGAATCGACTTCGCCGCCCAGCCCGCTCTCACAATCACCACGTGTGACCCGGTCATCGATGCCGAGAACTCCTCCTTTAGTTTTGACACCGCAGAAGAAGGCCGTGGCAGTACCCGCAGAGTCAGGCACCTGGGAGTCCGTGTTGTACGTCTGTGGCGGAGATAGGGAGAAACAGACAAAGAGAAAGTCAGGGGCTAAGCAAAGGCCACACATAGCTGCATTACTATTCTCGACATTTCAAATTCCCGTTTAAGCAAATACATCGCTCTCTAGTGCACATTTTTTGAAGGGTTAATGAAACTTTGATTTCTTTTTGTTTTATATCAGCGAACGTCCTTTAAAAAAAATCAATATTGATATTTTTGGCAAAGAACAAATAAGTCCTTTCCCAACCAATTTTATTTGGTTTGAATCATATTTGCAACCTTGGTTACATAGGAAAGTGTCTTACCTTTATCAATCCAACATACGGAAACGTTTCCCAAGCCAAGATATTCTCCTCTCCGGTCTCTCCTCGTAGTTGTCCTTGTCTGATACGGGCTGCCGTCACCGTAGGTACACTCATTCCATCTCCCAAGAAGAAGATGATGTTCTTAGCCTCCCCGATGTTGAGCTGCTGAAGATCGAGAGCTCGTTTGAGGGCGTCCTGTCCTTGTTTGTTCCAAAAGGAAGCATCTAGAGGAAGACATTTATAAAATGCAAGAGCTCTACAAAAGCTACAGCTCACGAAACCGAAAGTCCAAGAGACCAACAGCCTTCGAAACTATAACAGTATCGGTGACATTGGCTGCCTGAAACTCTTTCGAGGGTTCTTAAGAACATCATTTTTTGGTCTCCTTAATTGGAATGTCCGCCTAGCTTTACAGCATATCCAGCCATAAACAGATACGGTAAATCACATTACTATTATCCGTTCAGCTAAGTAGGAGTATTTCAGTCCCAATAGGCTTGAATCAGATTTCCATTGAATACTTTAGTTTACAGTGTCACATTTCGGGTTCTACATGCTCTGGTGACTATCGTTTCGGTTAATTACCCTACACCAACCGAGCTCTTAACTTCAATCTTGGACCAAACTTACACCTACATTGAACCCAAAGACTGGAACTAATCTAAAACCCACATTCTAACAAAAATTCTATATCTTTGACAGAATGCAGCCTGAACTATACCATGTAGGAGCATTTCAGTAAAACCTGGCCTTAAACCTTTTTGGGAAGAGGTAACCTATAAGGAGAAGCACTATTGACCACACTTTATGTCAGTCTTGAATCGGGATCAAGTGTTGCTGTTTATATTATGTTAGATTACCAGATTCCAAGAGACTAATTATATTGTAAGCTATTTAGCTAGTCGCGGCAAGTCAGCTAGTTAGTTAGTCAGCAAACTTGCAAGTGTGTGTGTTTTTGTGTTAAAAATATACTTCACGAAATCTGATGTGACTCTATTATTAATATTGTTTATTACAGTATTAGCTTTGAGATTGATGTGGTTTGCCGTTTGTTTGCACTATTATGACTACTATAACCTATCGACCTGAATTATCCAATTTATCTGTGGTATTTTTTTATATTGCAAAGTGCCAAATGACTATTGTAATTTATTGATCTACGGTGTGTACATCAGCAATATGAACTTTGAGCGATAATTGCTGGTGATTGCCAAGGAAGTTCAACAACAATATATGCTGCGCACGCCTGTTCCTTCAAACGTTCCCCAAACAAAAGCCTTTTTTTAAAATTTATTTTAACAGTTCTCCCCTTCAGTAGCTTCAAATTTCAAGTTTGACGTGTCTGAAAATTGTCGAAAAGCCCACGAGTCCAACATGATTGTGGGGCTCATGGGAGTGTCTTCTAAGTCCCGTTTCATAACACCTACAAGTGAGGCGCTGGTGGTAACTTTGTCATCAATATTAACTACCATGGCAACATCATTGAACAGACAATCAAATCAAAGTTTCCATCAATGCTAAGTTAAATGTAGCAAGGCCCAGATTTTTTTTTTTTTAAACAGTTTAACACTGGGATTCCATGCAGTTTTGTTAGTGTCATACAAATTGTAATCCTATTCTCTAATACAAAATAATTGATCAGGTTTTTTTTTAAGTACAAAGCTCACCTTGCCCCTTTACAACACTCGGTGATGCCAGAAGACTAGCTAAAATCCATAAAATCAACTCCATGGTCGACACTATTTTCAGGAGATTTCCCGATTACGATAGTTACTCAGCACTTCTTTCTGGTCGTGACGCCGTCCTCACACAGTTAGATTCGGATCTAACACTATGATGAAAATCATGATTTATTTTGAAATAAATATTGTACGTGTTGGAGGATAGCAGCCTAAATTCTTTTTGAGAGTGCTAAGTGGGAACAAAGTGCAATGTGTATTATGTAAAGAGTTCAATATTTACAAAACTGTTGAGCATATCTTACACTTAACGCAGATTTTAAACCCCTCATGTTCCTATGTTATCTGACCTCCACTTGCAATCGGTACACACTCACATACACAAACGCACACGCACGCGCACACATACATAATAATAAAACAAGTGATCCACCTCGGAATACTCAAATATTTATAGAAGAGAAGTGTGTTTATATATATGTTTGTAGGGGAGCAGTAGAGCGTGTGTGTGTGCGTGTGTGTGTGCGTGTGTGCGTGTGTGTGTGCGTTGGATCTGTGTGAGATTTTTTTTTTTTTTTGGGGGGGGGGGGGGAGGTAGGGGAGTTTGTGAGAAAAAAAACTAGAAGGGGGAGGGGAACCATACATCTCCCGTCTCATTTTATTCTTTTTTTAAATTGTAATTTCAGTTACAACTTAGGTTCTTTTCATTTGTTAATGACTTCATGATTGTATGATATTTTTTTTCTAATTATAACAGATGTATTTTTTGTATATTATAAAGGAAATGTAAAACAGAACTCATTGTGGAAGTAGGACCTACTATGCTTTAATAAATGTATTAAATATTAGCTATCAATTGTATATATTGTATTGATGAGGTTATAAGTATAATTGTATTGAGCCTTATTTGATATCATTTTGCACTATTTTGTATCTTAATTGTGCAATTAATGTATTCGATTAATGTTTGTTAAAAGAAAAAGAATGAAAATAACATTCTAAGTCAATTACAACAACCAACCCCCCCCCCCCCTACAACAACAACAAAAACAGCAACTGTGATATGGGCAACTCTCTTCGCAAGCACAGACTGTGTGTATTTTGGACAAAGGTGTGAATTGATACTTGAGTTCTGATGTATTTCTTTATAAATTAATTCTTATTTTTCCATTCGTTGATGAGGGATCAGGGGCGGATCTAGCTTTTTGCTAAGGAGTAGGGGGGGGGGGTGACCAATGACGATGCGGACCATCGTCCACGAGCCGCGGAGTCCGAGCCGCGTAGCAGTGAGGCGATCTCTGTTTTGTTTTGCTATTTTGAACCCCCGTAGGTGATGTTTTTTTCCGGAATCTACTAACTTCTACTAATAGTACTATATGGTTATGGACACATGATGTCGTTTTTCTATGCACATCATATTTTAACATGGCAGCCCAATAGGGGGGGTTAAAACCCCTACCCCTCCCCGCAGATCTGTCCCTGGGGGTATAAATCAAATGTACCATGCCCTCCTTTCGAGGCACCTGTCAAATTATGGGTCTTCAGTGACTTGTCCCTCAGAAACTAGTGCTAAGCCAGTCACAGAGAATTTAGGATTTCAACTAACGCCGCACAGTGCATGTTAAATTCGATTTTTATTCAAATTTCATTTTGAAATCTTTCCATAGGTTGACAGCGTTGGTGTATCATGTGGATTTACAAATTTCAGATTTTGATTATTGGCGGCAACTTGAATCATATTGAAAAGGATGCAATTCATAGTTGTACACGATAATTCTCAGTTAACACATTCTCTCTCTCTCTCTCTCTCTCTCTAGCATAAAGAAAATGAATATAGTCTTTTGTCTTGATTAAGACAGATTGAACATTTTATCAGTTTTAAACAATTAAAAAGAAATGGCAAGGAAATTTATCAAAACGAACTTTTAATTGTTCATTTGTGATGGATACGAATGCAGGGAGGTTGAAATGGGAATAATTAATTATAAACCGATCATAAATCAATTCTTTGACGTTGATTTATTCGTTCAATTTTACATGCGTGTGGTGACTTGTCGGTTACGAATGGCAGGCTACGCTATCCACTCAATCTATCGAACAATACAAAATCTAGCTGTAGTTAATACCATGCGGTTAATACACAGACAAGAAAATAAACCAAAAAAGGGAGATGCTAGAATTATGATATTGTCGATGATTAAAAATGTGGATTAAAAAAAAAAATCAAACAATATATTCTGAGGTCATATCTATTGCATTTTAGATGGTCTTATCTACCAGCGTATTATTGAACACCATGTTCAATTTAAAATGTTTGTGTGGATCTGTGTGAGGTATTTTGCGGGGTCAGGGGGGGTGTGAGACAAGCTAAAAGGGGGAGGGCGACTATACATCTCTCATATCATTTTATTCCTTTTTTTTAATTGTCATTTCAGTTTCAATATTTTTTTAACGACTACATGATCGTATGATCTAAGTTACCTTTGACTATTGTAAAGGAATTGTAATAAGAGATTACTGTGGAAGTAGGATCTACTTTGCTTTTCTTTCAAATTCCTACATCTAATATAATTTGTTTGCCCTCCCCACTGTATTTTTTCTTCAATGCTAATCTTAATTGTTAATTAATGATGCATGTTCCAGTTTTGTAATGTTTATAAACAAATTACTTTGTGCTATGCTTACTAAATTGCTCGGGTGACGACGCATTTTGACTACGGATTTTAACCGGGTGACTCTGGGTATTGGTGTTAATGCATTACTTGGTATACAAAAGTCCTTATTTCATTGTGTTTTAAATTCTCTCCTCTAAATTACGTCTTTCTCTACTGTTACTGTTCTCATCTACATTATTTATGTTTTTCAGAAACCTATATTATACAAGCATTGCTTTTTAATAAGTTCCTCACATTCTACTTAATCTATTATATGAATTGAGAATCATTGATATGTGCTCATTTACACTACAATTATATTGTAATTTTTTTATTTCATATGTACATGTATGTTTATATTTTCTGTAAAATGTGAAACAAATACAACTGAAACTTGAAACTTGAAACTTGAAACTTGAAATACATGTTTCAAATATAAGCTATTTATTTCATATATTTTATTGATGAGGTTATAAGTATAATTGTACTAAGCCTTATGTAATTAAATTGTCCACTATTTTGTATCTTAGTTGTGCCATTGACGTATTATATATTTGTTTGTTGAGAGAAAAAGAATGAAAACAACATTCCAAATCAACAACAACAAACTCAATCCGTCCCTCTGATAGGACGTTAAATTGAAACCCCGTGTAGAGGAGAGTCAACACCTTTGTACGTTAAGAACCCGCTGCACTATTATTCGTATAAGAGTACGGGTCCACCTGCATACCCCCAATCAGTTATACTGGGAAGAGAAACCCGAGGGTTACAGTGATTCTGTTTACTTTTCGCCTCCAAGGCACAGGTGACGCTAAATACTTAATACTAATAATAACTAACCCCCCCCCCCCCAAAAAAAAAAAAAAAAAAAAAAAAAAAAAAAACACAGCCACTGTGGAATGTGCAACTCTCTTCGCAAGCACAGTACGTGTGTGCGTGCGTGTGTGTGTGTTCGCGCCTGCGTGCCCACGTGTGTGCGTGTGTGAATGTGTACCGATTGCAAGTGGAGGCCATATAACATAGGAACATGAGGGGCATTAATCTGCGTTAAGTGTAAGATATGCTCGGAATGAGCTAGGAATAACAAAGTTCTGTGTGTTTAAAGTATTGCGTTTCGTTGAAGATCAGCCATATACGAAATATTCATGCATGACTGATTGTCAACGAAAAGGAGTTAATAATAATAATAATAATAATAGGGGAGGTGTTGATTTTAAATATATATATGTATTTAGTGCTCACAAACCCCCCCCCCCTTTCCCCCAATCCCTCGCCGCCGGCTGGATCCGCCCCTGACTACTATACTACTACTACTACCAGGCGTGTACGCAGGGGGGGGGGGGGGGGTCGAACCCCCCCCATCTCAATTTTGTTTTTATGTGTATATTTTGCAGGAAACCCCCCCCCCCCTCATTTTTTTTTTTTTAATTAAAAAAATTGCTAAAGGGTGACCCAAATAAAGTGAACCTACCCCCCCCCCCCCCCCCAACTGAACGAAATATCGGTCGGCCAAATTTTCAAATTTCGGGACAAAAAAAAAAAGTGTTCTTACCCCATTCCACTCCCACCCCCCCCCCCCCCCCCCCCCCGCTTTTTCAGCGGCTGGCGACTTTTTCAGCGAGATTTTTTAATTTTTAACCCCCCCCCCCCTCGAAAAAGTCCTGCGTACGCCCCTGAATACTACAACTACTACTACTACTACTACTACCACTCCTACGTACGACGACTGCTACTTCTTCTGCTGTAGTCAGAAGTAGTATGAACATTGGTCTACAGAAAGTGTAAAGGTGGAAAGGAGAAATACATTAGAAGATGGAATAAGGTAATGTATGGTATGGTACATGTCTTGCACAGTAGCCTATGGATAAATTCATTGATAAATGTCCATCAACAAGTTCTTTATTTCTTTTAGACACACTGGCCCATTAGTTTGAAATTCTCTCCCTATAGAGATATTTCTATTGATTAGCTTTTTTGTATAATTCTGGTATATTGGTAAACATGTTTCCAATTTGTGTGTGTTCTTTGTGTTCTATATACAGTATATAATCTGTATGTTAAACTTACATCAAATACAAATGTTTTTAAATTGCATTTGAATTGAAATAAAAAAAATGAAAATTTAAGCTGTTGAAGGGTAGAACTGTTGAAATAAATCAAAAAGAGGCTGAAATTTGGAGAACGTTTGGAGAACGTTTGAAGGAACAGGCGTGCGCAGCATAGATATTGTCGTTCAATTTCCTTGGCAATCTCCGTGGTTAGGGGTAGAACAGGATCACAAGATGATGCTCAAAATGTTATAAAGCTAGAATATTAAAGCATTATGTCTCTAATCGCATTGATAGCAGCTTAAGAGAGGATCACCTACAGACATCGATAATTTCCTTAGATTTGACAACACCTAGAGGTAAATGCTTTTCATTAGGTTTATATGCCAGATCAATTATAGAAAGCGTTTTAGAATGTTTAAAATGTATAATTTCGGAGAATGGGTAAAACTACATGCAGTTCAGATTGACCCGGAAGACCTAATTAGGTCTCAACATGCAGGAAAATCATTGTGTAAATGTATTTGTATGTGTATACATAT